>ML321218.1:84632-128488 GCA_005239505.1 Nicotiana paniculata
GATAGAACCCCCCCCACACCCATTAAAAACCATGACCCCCATAACCCACAACCCCAATACTTCTTCTTCTCCCCACCCAACAACCCACTTCCTCCTTCTCTCTTATACTTCCTCAACCCAAAACCCCCATAAATTCCCCCTTCTTCTTCTTCATCTTCACCTTATACATTCTTCTTCTTCTTCGCCCCACCCAACATCAGACCCTCCCCCACTTCGTCATCTCACTCCTCCATTGTTAACATCTTCAAGTAAGTTTTCCTTTTCTCTTTTATTTTTTTGTAATTTTTGCTCTTTTTGGAAGTTTTTCTTTGTAGTAGATCTTGAATATTTTTGAATAATGGTTGTTTCCCACCGGTTTTTTGGTTTGTTATATGGTGGGTGTGGCCACTTTGGGGTTATTTTGTGAAGTGTAGGGTGTGCTTAATAATGGTAATATCTTGTGTGGGGTGGGGTAGTCCTTGAAACATGGGTGTGGTTGAATGTCAGATTTTACTCTATTTTGGGGGCCTATGTAGGTAGTTTGTATTGCTAATTGGGGGACATTACTGTTGTTGGGGGCCTACGTGGGTCAGTATGTAGGAAGTTGAGGAAATTGTAGTAACAATGGGGCTTGTATGTATGTGTTGACAGTGTGGCCCACCTAATGTTGTACATTGGCCACTTTTGGTGAGTTTGATTTGGTTGGTGACTGGCGGGTGGTGAAGTCTGATTAATCACCCGACTAGCACATTTCTAGGACCAACCTAACGATTGTCCCTCTTTAGTTGCAGGTATCATGGCCCCCTGTAAGCGCAGAAACACTGTTAGCTCATCAGCACCTACCTGGGACGCAACCCGTTTTAACTCCCAAGAGGCAGAAGACCGGTTCGACGCTAAGGCTGCCAAGACTTGTGTAGTTGACGTGCCAATAGACCGGGCATACCTGCAATTTTAAAACCTTTCCATGTATGAGGAGATCCGAAGGTGACGGTTGGACTTCTTATTTGAGGAGTCGGAGACTGCAAACATAATGATGGTCCGGAGTTCTATGCATACTGCCCGGAACATATGCTCCGATCAGTCACGGTTAGGGGCAAAGTGGTGGATACATTCGTGGAGGAAATTCGTCGGGTCTATAGGATACCGTAGTTCACCAGTGAAGTCGATTATTACCAGGCCCACCAATCTTCGGCGGTGAATTGGAACATGCTGGTTGACTCTATCTGTCTGGGTGGGCAGCCTACCTGGGTAAAGGAAAACATAACTCTCAACTCTAATTCTTTCACTTGGGAGGCCAAGTGCTGGTTCACCGTGATTTGTAGCCGTTTATTTCCCTCCAGCAATACTATTGATGTGAATGGACCGCGGGTTGTGATGGTGTGGTACTTCGTCAACGGGATGGACTTTGATGTCGCCCGGGTGATTGGGGATGAAATGATGATAAGGTCCCCGTTACTGACCAAAGGGTTCTACTTTCCCTCCCTAGTCACGATGTTGTGTAGAGTGGCGAATGCGCCAGAACAGCCCGGTGACGGGAAATTGCCGAAGAAGGCCGTCTTCCGAGTTGCAGAGATAAATGTGGGCAAGGACGTTGCTACGCCCATAGAAATTGATGATGATGAGGCGGTACCACCCCCTGCTGCACGAACACGGAGGTCCCATGATGGGGCAGGACCCTCATTGTCCCAGTCTGGCGCTAGGATGTCCACCGTGGAGGAGGATGTGGCTTTTTTGCGCACCTCGGTAGATAGCCTTCACGTCCGGTTTGATGCAATGTCCAAGCGGCAGGCTAGATAGGAGAGCAGATTCATGTCGTGGTTCCGCGCCATTGGGAGGGCCTGCAATATGGACCCAGCCTCCATCTCCGACTCCGACTGAGCTCCAGGGATGTTTCCTTACCCCTCTGTACTTTAATTGTCAATTGTCATGAGGGCATGCCATATTCTAATGTGTGGGGTGGGTGACTTGTTTGTGTTGTTGTACTGGGTTGTGTTGTTGTATAGTTGTATAGGTTAATTGATTTGTGTATATACTGTTTAAGTTTTGTTTGTTTCATCGTCTTGGCCCGAAGATGGACACCTTTCGACGGGTCTCTTGAGGGCTTAAGTCGAATAAAAAAAAAAAAAAATAAATAAAAAAAAATAATAATAATAATAATAATAAAACCATAAACTTCTATGTCTGCATATGATACCTAGAACTTGCCCTGTGTGTGTACGAAGCGAAATAGAAGTTTGTTTGGTCTTAGAAAGGACATATGCACTTCTTTGTGAAGCCTACATAAATATATATATCCACCTATAAATAATGTACCATAGTTAACCCTGTTGATCTTAAAACATGTTTATTTGATAACCATATAACGACCCATATCCATGTGTTTGAATAGCTTGACTGTTTGAACCCTGTACCCCCTATGAGCACTTGAATTGCTAGAGAATATATAAAAGTCTAAGTGTAGGGTGGTGGTGTTGTCGGTGAGGAAAAGCATGGAAATAGAATGAAAGGTGCAATAATATAAAATAAGTGAAGCCACTTAGAAAAAAAATAGAAAAGAAAGAAAAAGGACAATGGACACACTTAGTCCTTGATATTGAGTGGCACGAAAAAGGTAGTTGCACCTGAGAAAAGTGGGGTGATTATGAAACAAAATGTGGAAAATAAGTGGCTGAGCAAGAAAATTGGGCTTAAGGGTGAAGTAAATGTATTAAAAGTGCTTAGGGAGGTTAGTCAGTATACTTACATGTATCCTACCCGTCCCTTAGCCTACATTACAACCAAATAAAGACCTATTGATCTTAGGCTGAATGAACTCGATTAGTAGAGTATTACACTACGGGCAAGCTTATGACGTATCTGTGTGACATATGAATGTTCTTTGTTGAGAGTAAGTGAATTCTTTCCATCTAAAGTTCCTTATTCTAATTTTATCTTTGTGGAACTTCTCTTAATCGTGTAATGTGAGGGCACGTAGTTCAGGAAGAAAAGGTAAGTTTTCACCTCTGTATAGAGTAATTCGAGAAAGCAAAATTGCGGCATGGCATGTAGAGTCTTCTTTTTTAGGTGTGGTTGTTGCACAACTTGGGATGTTCTAGTAAAATGTTAGGTGTGAAAAAAAAAAAGAGGGGGCGGGGGTAATGCTTGATTGGATTAGGCCTTAGAGTGTGTTTAGCTGTTCGACGACGAACAAAGGTTTAAGTCTGGGGTGTTGATGATGGGTAAATTTCACTATAATTATGTCCCTAATGAACCACACTTTGTGATGTTTTGATGTAAATATTGATGACAAAATGCTCTGATTAGTGTCTTTTGTGTTTTGCAGGTTATATATCACGAGGAGAGGACTTTGGAGCAAATTTGAGTCAACTATGGAGATTTGAGGCCAATCACAGTGATAATCATGAATTGCACTGGAAGTTAAGCAGAATACTACTGAAGCCACCACGACCGCTGTGCGACCGCGGTGGAATGAACTAAAGCCCGAAAAATTTGCCGACCGCGGTGAATCACTGGAACTCCAGGGACTAAAGTGCAAAAATTGTATTTTATTGCCCCAAACCCTATATAAGTAGTGGAATTCCACCCAAGAGAAGGATATACCAATTTTTGAGGAGAAAATTGAGAAACTACTCCATTATGGAAGAGATTGGAAAAATTAGACCTTCAAATCTTCTTCTTCATCTCTTGCTTCGAGTAGTATGATTTCTATTGGGTTTTTGTCATATTTGAGCATGAGTGGCTAAGCACCCATTAATCTGAGGTTGTGATTAGCCATGAATATTGTGTTTCGAGATTAATTTGACCTTGATTATAATTCGCTCAATATATGGTTGTCTCTTCAATTCTGCGTTCAATTGCTTAATTGTTTGACCAACAGTTAAGTTTTATATACTATTTATGCTATGCTTGGGAAAGCCGTGTATATATTAGAGAAGAGTTGAAAAGAGGCGATCTTAACCCTCAAGGGGAGAGGATTTGTGGCTAAGGATAGGAATATACCTAGTCACCGTGCTTAGCTAGATATCGTAATCTTAATGAATTCTGATAGATTAATTTCATAGGAATATAGGCGTTAGTCTATTGAGAACAGGCGAGTAGTTCTTCGGAAGAAGACTATGAGAATAATTATCGATTAATTAGCAACCATGAGTGAATTATATGAAAGGGAGAACTAATTAGAATACAATACGAATGGTGAAACAATCACGACCCTGGAATATTTGTCTACTGAATACACATCAACATTTTCGTTACTTTCATTACTTGATAATTCGTTAATTTCTAGAATAGTAGTTAGCACAATCACACTATTGGATTTTATTTTGGCTTAGTTGAATAACAATTATAGTGAAGTGGTGAGTAGTTTATACAAGTCTCTTGGGTTCGACAATCTGATTTATCATTATATTACTTGTACGACCATGTATACTTGCGTGTGAGTTTGGGAGCAACATTGCTCCCAAACTCACACGCAAGTATACATGGTCGACAAGTAATATAAGATTGTATGTCCATATATCGTACCCACAGCGACTTCTGATTAACTATCAACTAAATTAAACCCAAATAATTAATCTATTTAAGTGAATCCTAACGTATGAATATTTACCTAAAATTAATCTAGAGTAGCGAACTAAGAAATTAAAGAAAACAAATTGGCAAAATTAGACACGAATTCAATAAAAGCCGATAGTCTAGAGCTATGGGTTAGCAAACAATCCCGTTGAGTTTTTCACTTAAATCGTCTAATTTATTTATCTTATTTATTGGTTGACAGGGTTAATATTACTCGTAGTCTTCTCCCGAAGTACAACTCGCCTATTCAAGCTAACCTAACACCTATATTCCTATGGAATTAGGATTAACAAGAACGCATTAAAAATTCCTGTATAGTAACCAAGCAAGGCAATTAGGTATATTCCTATCCTAACCTCAAATACGCTCCCCTTAAGAGTTAAGATCTTTCTCTATCCAATCTTATATGCAATCTAGAATTCCCTCTCTGGAGTTCAATCCTACATTGGTAGATAGTATTCAATTGGTGATCAAGCAATCAAATAATTAAGCGGAAGATTGAATAAATAAACCAATATGATAAAATCATAAGAACAATTCAAGCTTCAAACTACAACGTTCATGTAGCACCCAAAACTCTAGAACTAATAAAATGTGAGACTAAAAGAAGAGAAGAGAAGAAAAACTAGTTAGAAGCCTCCTCCAAATGTGGTGTATGTTCCTCCACGTGAATTCTCCTTCAAAGTATATTAGCTTCCCTCCAAATTAGGTTTAAGACCCCTTTTATACGAGCTGGGGTCATGTAGGACCAACATAACCTTGTCCTAAACGAAGTAGGAAAATCCCGTACCCAACATCAAAGCCAGCCCCCAGGTTTGACCGTGGCGCTGGAAACAGTATGCTTTTCTGTCAAACTTTTACATTCATCTCATTTAAATTTATGCTGCTCTTTTTTTTCATCCACGTTAATCCTTCACGATTCTTTGTCAATATTATCCAAGCTTGATTCCTTCCACACTTCCATTGCCAACACTAGGATCATAGGTGACATTATTTTTTCCACCTATTTGACTAAACTCTTAGGAATCTTCTTCCTTTTCCATTATTTCTTCAATTTTGTCTCAAAAAATATTTTTTAATTGCTCCTAACAATGACATGAACACCCGATTAATATAAACTCAAAAATCAAGCTAAGTTGGACATATACAATATAAAATACAATTAAAACCAGTAAAACCGCAGAGTAAATAATATCTTAAAATATGATAATATGCTTAATATCATCACCCTGCACTTAACCTTTTGCTCGTCCTCGAGTAAGCATTAAAATCACTCTTAATTAATCATGCCTGGAAATATCACCACTTCGGTTGATACTAACAATTAGGCCCTATAGCAACCCAAACCATCAAATATATACTTCCTTATCATCGTGCATGATATACAAGTTAAAAAAAAAAAAAAAAACTTCTAACCTCCTAACCTCATAGACGGACTTTAACATGTCAAATTTAAGATCGATCACATACTCTGTCAAAGAAGCTAATAACATCACCTATCTATCATGAAACAAGTGCTCTCACAAGAATAAATAGTCAAAGAACAACTCTCGCACTCACAAAGAATTCACATGTATGCACAAAGAACCATAGACTTGCCCATTATGTACATCTCTACTAATTAAGCATGCTCGAATAGAATCAAATAGGACTTTAACGGGTTATAATGTTGGCTAAGGGACGGGTAGGAGAATTATATAATAATACTTGCACTTCCCTAAGCACTTTTCATCTCTTAGTTTTATTTTTCAACCATCTCTTTATTGATACCCATTTTTTCCTCAAATTATTTTCCAACTTGCATATAAGCTTGGGAAATTACTCTTTGTAATAATGAGTGTTTTTCCTAATTTTCCATGTTTTTATCAAAGTATTTTCTTGCTTATTTTAATATTTCTTTGTTAAATAATTCAAAAACTATGCTAGAAATGATTTTTAAAATATCTCCCAGCTCAGTATATTATTTATAATCAATTTTTATCTAGTGAAATTCAATTATTTCAGAAAATTAGCCAATTGGGTTTTATTTAATTTTAATTGCAACAATTTTATAATTATGGCCCAATTGAACATTTTGTATTATTTTTTATTCGAAATTTATGCATTTTTGCACCAAATATTAGTTAATTACTGTGACCTTACCTATTTTACTCACTTTCGCTTTTATACAATTATTAGCTATTTTTAGTTAATTAATTATCTATTCTTTGGGGTATTTAACATACAACCACATTTATTTTAATTTTTAGCCACATTCCAACCCAATTTTCAAACCCAATTTACCCAAACCCATAACCCAAATTCGACCTAGCCCAATGCAAATCTAACCCTCCCCAACCATTGATTAAATCTGAGCCGTTGATCAAATGAGATCAATGGCCCAAATTGTTTCTTTCCTTAATTAACCCAAACGACCACCCCTAGACCCCCTCATTTTTTCGAGACCTTTCATCTCTCCGGTTCACTTCATCTATGAACCTTTCGAAGGTTTCGACCTTGTCCAGCCCACTACTTGAGCTCCTGCCTGGGTTGTTTTCGGCCTCTCCGGTGGGGCTTTGACATCATCATGCCTTGACCACTATCCCTGAGTTTCACGGCAGGTTCTCCTATTTTTTCTCTAGTTTCTTATGTAACCCTAGTTTCGACCTAGACCTTTAAATCTCTGTTATTTTTAGCAATTTTGAGCTTATTCCTTTATGCTTTACACTATTCTCAACTCGATCTTTAAGATCCATCAATTTTAAAACGTTTTTAAGTATTTTTTTTTTTAAAATTAGGGTTTTCTCTAAGTCTTCCCTACACTGGTTTAAATTAGTTTCACCTGTATGTTTGAACTTTACCCTTGCATATCTACTGATCCTATGTTCTTACTTCTTTTAACTCTTCTTATGTTGAAAACCCTAATTTCTTAGACTTCTATGTTCGCTTCTTCATGCTGGCTTGACTATTTGATTCTTGCTAAGTCTTCTATGACTATCATGCTGCAAACAAGTTATTGTTACGTCTTTTACCCACTTGCTTCATCTTTGGGTGATTATGTTCATATGTGTGTCAATATTGCCAGATCTGCCTGTTGCTACGACTATTTTCCCTCTCTATTTATATGTTGAAGTAGGGTTTACTAATTCCCTTCTAACTGATGTTGATTTCCCTATTTGATAAGTGATACGCGTTTGTTTAGATTGATTGACTTCAATAAATCACTCCTTGATTGGAATCTCTGAATTTGGTCTTAATTGTTTACTCTATTGCTTAGAGAACCTAATTCTTTCCTTAATTAAGTCTGGACTGATTTTTACCTTGCCTATATGTGTTACCATTTGAATTTTTTGAATCCCTTGTTTTAAGGGAATGACTGTGTTGATTCTTTGGTTAATTAATTTCGAATCCCCGGTCACTTAAAAGGCCCGAATTCCTTCCTTATTTAAAACTTGGTATTGATTTTCATTTACCTTATGTGGCTATATGTCTTTACCATTTTTTGAGTTTGAATCCCATAATTTAAGGGAGCCGTGTAACGTTCTTACATTGATTGGATTATGTCTTCCTTATTACCATGCCATTTTGATTCTTACTTTTACCTCTTACCACTTATTTTCAACTATAAATACTCTATGTCTTTCAATGACACACACACACAAAGCCTTGTGCTAAAACTTACTCTCTCTTACAAAATTCTTTTCTCTACCACTGCTCTATTTTGCTCTTTGTTATTGTTAGCCGGCTATAAGCCAAGGCTGACCATTGTGCTCATCTTGCTCTTTCATTCTTCTTATTCTTTCCTCACGGGTATGTTCTGATTATTGTTCCAGCATCAAACAAATATATTTACCATTATTGATGTTTGTCACCTTCCTGATTTGCTTTAGTTATATTTTTGCTGTTCAACATGTCATTAATATCTTACTTCTCCTTTATTAATACTTATCATGTTTCATCTCTTTGAGACTTATGTATTTTGGCTGAGTTAATCATGTATACTTATGTTCGGTCTATTCCTATATGCATCTACTATGTTGTACAAACATCTGGTTTAACTATACTGCCCCCCCCCCCCCTCCGATCCCCTGAACTTCTCTGATTTGTGCAACTATGTCTACAAGTATACTGAATCTATGTACCTTTATCTTGATTATTGTGTGGTTTATCTATCCCCCTAACCTCTCTGATTTATGGAGTTATGTTTAAATAGTTTATTGAATCTCTGTGTCATATCTTGCCTATTATGTGACTTGTTTGTCCCTAATCCCCATTGTCTTTGCATTGCTGGATTTGTTTTTGATCTGTTCTTCTTAAATACTACTACTGTTTTCTTAACTATTCTGTTAAAATGAATATTTAGTTTACAAACTTTTTCAATCGGATCCTGTCTTTTTCCAAAACTCTGTCCCTTTTTTAAACTCACTCCAGCAGCTCACACTATTCCTAGAAACTTAGGTTCTACCCACTCAGTGTGAGCATTGCTTAGGGAACCTCTGAGTTCCCTCTGAACTTTGACACATTGATCGCTGGTAATTCCACACTGCACATGCTCAATTTTGGCAATTATATCCGGGTGCTGGTATTGGCCAGGGACATACGAGGACCCTAGGGAGCTTTGCCGCACCCAGACCATGTAAGGGTGTGAAACTCGAAAGGATTGAGGTTGGAAGAATGGTCCTGATGGAAGGCTCCCTATAGAATTAGCTTCTTATTTTCTTTTGGTGATGTAATTTATTATCATCGGCTTGTAATAATTTGTAAATGATTAATTGGGGCTGGATAGTGAATGTGGGAGGGTGTGCATGTTTAGCATAACGATGGGTAGAAATCATGACTATCGGGTTCATTTCCCTATGTGTGCAATAGTATCCTGTTTAGGACATGCATATCATGTTATAGAATCATGTTTAGGTTATTATTCCAGTATGTCTATTATGTTCCTGTCATTTTATGAGCCCTGTTCACGGTTAATAACTATAACAAGTGATTAATGGTTGCTGCATTTCCATAAGCATAACATTTAGAAATTATGTCATTAGGTATCCCTATGTGCATTAGATATCCTGCTCTTTAGGACTTTACTTTCAAAGTGCCTGTTTTCCATTGTACCCTGTTAAACGCCTAGTTAATGTTCTAATCTAGTACTCTCGCTAAAAGTGTGGATAAAGTTTTTAAAATGTTTTCTGCAAGAATATTAGCGTGCACATCTTTAAAATCAGGACTAAAGTCTGCATGCTCACCTTTCAAAACAAAAAATAGGCAATGTGTACGCCCACCTAGGCAAACGTTAGGTCCAATACTTATTAAAACCCAATCAATTGTTTTGTGTCCTGTTTAATGATCTGTAAAACTAATCAGTCTTTTTTTGAGAACCTCGCTGTGTGTCGTTATTTTCTACTCATGCATGCCCCGCAATTAATAGATTTTTAAAAATAAATTGTCCCTTTTACAAGATCACTCTGTTTTGCTTGAACCCTTACTCCTTGTTTCTTTTTGCTAAAACTCTTTTAAACTACTGGTTCTTGCTTTATTTGGAATCACTGATTTCAAAGTAAGTCACTCTTGTTTGAAATTACTTTTTTTTCCTGCTTTCCTTCTGGCTACTGGTTTTCTAAAGGTTATTCATCCGTTTTATTGAAAACTCCATCGAAACTGCTGTGCACTTTTAAATCCTATTATTACCTCTAAATTAATGGATTTTTTGGTAATCAATTCCTCTTCTTTAAACTGCTCTGTTTTAATTAACTTCCTGCTTTATTACTGAGTTTTCCGAAAACCAAAGCTTCTGAAACCTACTTCTTTCCCGCTTAAAACTCCTGTTTTAAACTTTGTTCTTGAGACCTTTGTTGTGTTTGAGAGGTTCTATGCACATGCCTTACTTGTGGAGGGATATGTGAGCCTCTTTAACTGCCCTTTATGTGTTCCCATATCTGTAGTCCTATATGTTTTACCTGTCGCTTAGAATGTTATCCTTTTTAAAGCCCAGGGGGTTCAGCCTAATACTTACCTTGTAGGATTAGTAGTCTTAAATACCCTCCGAGACTTATAGGATGGGACGGGTAATAGCATGCAATAAGCTTTCGCGACCAACACGCGCAATTTTTAAATACCTTCACGGGGTGGGAAGGGTAGAATACGAATATGATGACCGGTGCGCTAATACCACGTGTATCCCCTCTCCGAGGAGTGACATACCGTGTATTGCATTGATGTGATCCGTATTACTTTAAACCTAGAACTTTCTTTTCAAAGTTTTACTCTCATGTCTCTTTTCAAAAACCCCTTTAAATATTTTGCACTTGCTTGAAATCCCCTCTTATGTGAGCCTTATTTGCTATCTTGTTCAAATTCACAAAACTTCTTGGCTGGGACCCACAGTTGTGGATCTAGAGGGGTGCCTAATACATTCCCCTTAGGATAACTTCAAGCCCTTACCCAATCTCTGGTAATTCAAACTAGTTCATGAGTTATTTACTCTAGGTGCCCTAACGCACCATAAAATCGTTAGTTGGCGACTCTTCCTTAAACCTCTTCCTTTAAGGAGTTGTCCAGAATGTCATAAACCCAATCTCTCCGTACCTGACCCGTGCGGTAGGGAAAATGGGGCGCGACAACATGGAGACTCCACTGGGGATAATCCCTAGGATTTTACCGTTACAAGTTGTACTGTGAATTTGGACCTTTTAATTTTGTTTAAATGCTCGCACCCTTTCCCATTCCCCGTTATATGCTATTGACTGTTTAATTTTGCAAATATTTATTTCGCCTAAGTAAAACAGACGAATCTTCATGTTTCTTTGTAACCACTTTCAATTGTAACTGTTGTATTTCCTTTCTTTACCGCTTCCCTCAATGTGAAAATACGTGCCTACCTGTTTAAATGCTATTTATTGCATATCATGCTCCGCATTCATATTCCACTCGTGCCAAACAAAAATCCTATAGCAACACTTACAATGAGTGGTTGTGCTATTCCTATATTATTACCCCCTGAATTCGGAAAGGCATATTTGCAGTAAAACTAGTCGATCAGCAGTGCAATCGACGGTTCCGTGCCTTTCCCCCTTGAGTTGTCCGCTCAGGGGTACCGGTCTAAAACCCCATAGAAACCTTACTCTATTAAAATTTTGCATGCATCATGATCAAACCTAGCCAGGCTAACGTGTTGTGCGAATGATAGCCTTTAAGATAGCCTTGTCCTAAGTCCCTTGGGTTTCCTTGGAACCCAAACGGATGTTCTCACATTCTGTGCATTTATTTGGAGAACTAAATGCTCGTTGCTAATTATTGATGTTAAATAGTCGAGTCTGGTGGGGGTAAGGGTCTAACCATTTTGTTTTACAAAAATGAGGCACGAAATCCCCAGATTCGGCATGGTCGCCAATATCCACCCCAAATTGCTAAACTGGTGGGAGGATCTTCACTCCGGTGACAAACCACTCGTCAGAAAACACTTGGGCAACCTGCCCTCTCTTTTGGATATTTAGCCTAACAAAATGATGATAGAGGCTTCTACCTTGTTCTGGAAATGTGATCGATCGGTTTTCCGCTTCGGAAACAATGAGATGACACCCATGCTGGATGAAATAGGGGGTTTGGCCGGTTTGTCTTGGGAATCTCCCGAATTGCTGATGCTTGAGAACCGCACGGGCCATGGTTTTCTCAAAATGTTGGGTCTAAAAAAAATCCAGGCTTGGTATGCTTGAAATACTCGTACATCCCCTTTAACTATTTGTATGAGAAGTATGGTCGCAGCCAATCCTACCGCACTTATCAGGACAAGTTCGCCCTTACTTCTCTAGGGCACATCCATCGTCGAGTGTTTGCTTTCATGGTCTATTTTTTGGGTCTAATGGTGTTCCCGACAAAGAAGGAGAGGATTCACACTAGGTTGGCCATGTTCACTAAGACTTTGATGGAATGGATCAACGGGAAGGATTTCAGCATTATGCCTATGATCATTGCAGACATATACCCAGCCTTAGAAATGTGTCAACGAGGAGCGAAGAATTTCGAAGGTTGCAACTTGTTACTTCAACTTTGGCTCACTGAACATCTGCAAAGGGGTGACAACCGACAAGACATCCATCTGAGAATCTAGGATGACCACATCGCTTTCCATCACCCAAAGAGAATGAACTATATTCCAGACATGTTCGCTTAGCCGGAAAATGCCGAAGGATTGGTTGAGTTATTAGGGAATTTGGCCGAGGATCAGATTCAGTGGATGTTCGAATGGTTCCCAACAGACGAGTTTATCATCCGATCCCGAGACACTTCATTTCTGATATTAATTGGTCTGAGGGGAACGTATCCTTACGTCCCTCTCCGAGTTCTGAGGAAAGCAGGGAGGAGGCAGGTCATACCTAGGGTTGAGAAGATGAGCCACCTTCGGGCAGACTTCCAGGATGACGACAACCCTCACAAGTGCCAAGCTCAGCATTTGTGGCACTGCAAGATTGTTCTTGAGAAAGACACCATCGAGCCAAACAGGTATCATGCCGATTGTACTCCTTACTATCTAAGTTGACTAGAGGGAGACATGGAAGGTAACTTCGAGCCAGGGTTCGCTCAACGTCAGTGAGTTATACATGAGAAGGTCGAAGCACAAGTTCAGTTCAATAATCTACTCAAGAGGCTCCGTGAATGTGAGGATAATCATCACCAGATTCATGAGTCCAGCAAAAAGCTGATCGAGGAATGGAAGGATATGGCTGTCACCTCCACAAGAAGGCTAGGTTACTTGGAGCGAGGTATAGTCGAACTGGAGGAGAAGTTCATCAAGAGGATTGAGGACTGCAAAAAGGCTGAAAGAGCTGAAGGAGGATATCTAGCCAGGACATACTTACTGCTGGGGCCAAGTGCTGGAAAGCCACAAAATCACTTTTCACAAAGACGAGTTGCCACCTGAGGGATTGGGACATAACAAGGCTCTGCACATCACCATGTAATGCGAAGATTATTTCATAACCAGGATTCTTATCGACGGAGGATCCAGTTTTAACATATGTCTGCTGATAACACTCAAGAAGTTGGGTAAGAGACTACATGAGATAAAGGACGGAGCGATCAACGTGAAAGCCTTCGACGGTTCTCAAAGATCTACCATTGGAGAGATCAGTTTGTGCTTACAGATGGGGCCAACTTGGTTCGAGGTAGAATTTCAGGTGATAGATGTCCCGGCATCTTACAATTTGCTATTAGAACGACCATGGATCCGTGCCGCCGGGGTTGTAGCATCAACACTGCATCAGGCGGTGAAGTTCAAGTGGAACCATCAGGAGGTAATCATTCACGACGACGGTAGAAACCCTATCTATAGTCGTCAGACTATTTCTCTGATCGACAGAAGAAGAAAGCTGGGTGGACGAACTTACCACCACATCAAGAGGGTCAACGCTGTCGACAAAGACAAATTGTGGGATAGCAATATTGTGAGTATGATGAATTGGGGAAGGTATGAGCCTGGCAAGGAACTCGGTAAGAACCTTCAGGGGATCCCCAAACCTATCAAGCTCAAGAAACATGGTACCACTTTCGGTATGGGGTATGAGTATACATGGGAAGAATTCAAAAACTTGTCGCCCCTATGGCGCGGTCACTATCACCCCTTGGAGAAGCCAATACCTCATTTGAAGCAGACTTTCCAGTAGGCTGATGTCATCTATGGGTTCGACGAAGAAGAGGCACTGGCAGCAATGAGGAACTTGTTTCTAGACGATGAGAACATGGATTGCTCTATTGTTCTCTAGGAGAAGGGGGAGGAAGGTCCTTCCATATAGGCATTGAGCAGAGGAACTCGTCTCAAGAACTGGTCTATCAGGACCACCAAAGCCCGCCGGGCCTTGGGGTAGCCAGGCTAAAACAAGCATTATTCACCGTTCATTTACTAAATGAATTTCCTTCCTTTCCGCATTTTCAATTACCGTAATAAGAGCTCCAATGTTCAAAATAATTATTCGGATTTATCAAAGCATTTCCAATTTCCTTACGAATCTTATATTTACTTGCTACTGTTTTCTCCTATTACTTTATCTATACAACATTACTATTACTTACCTTGATGAACCGATGACTGTGAAGTGCAATGAGACAACGCGACAAACGGACATCGATTCAGAGGAAGAATATATACCTGAGGAGATCGTCAAGGAAATTGAGAATTTTGAAAATAGACCCAAATCCAACCTGGACGAGACCGAAGTTATCAACTTGGGGGATTCAGAGAACGTCAAAGAAACATACATCAGCATCTATCTGTCGCCGCCATAAAAGGAAGAATATATAGAGTTTTTGAAGGAGTATGAGGACATATTCACTTGGTCGTATGATGACATGACTGGCCTCAGTACATCTATTGTGGCTCATAAACTACCAACCAATCCAGCCTGTCCACCGGTAAAATAAAAGCTCGGAAAGTTCAAACCTGATATGAGCTTGAAAGTCAAAGAAGAGGTCACCAAGCAGATCAATGCCAAGGTTCTCACGGTAGTGGAATACCCAACATAGTTAGCCAACATTATACCTGTGTCGAAGAAGGACGGGAAGGTCAGAGTCTGTGTCGACTACCGGGATCTCAACCGGGCCAGTCCGAAAGATGACTTCCCTTTGACAAACATACACATTCTGATTGACAACTGCGCCAAACATGAGTTACAGTCATTCGTAGAATGCTTCGTTGGTTACCGTCATATTTGGATGGATGAGGAAGATGCTGAGAAAACAGCGTTTATTACGCCATGGGGAGTGTACTGTTACAAAATGATGCCATTCGGCTTGAAGAATGCAAGGGCCACCTACATGAGGGCTATGACTACTATATTACATGACATGATTCACAAGGAGATTGAGGTATATGTGGACGTTGTCATTATCAAATCAAAGAAAGCTGCTGACCACATGGAGGATTTGAGGAAATTCTTCAACAGGTTGAGTAAGTATAATCTAAAGCTTAACTCTGCAAAGTGTGCATTCGGGGTTCCTGCTGGCATGTTGTTGGGGTTCATTGTAAGACACCAGGAAATAGATTTGGATCCGTCCAAAGTCAAAGCCATCCAGGAATTCCCACCACCAAAGAACAAGAAGGACGTTATGAGTTTCCTAGGGAGGATCAATTACATCCGTCGATTCATAGCACAATCTACAGTCATTTGTGAACCTATTTTCAAGATGCTAAAGAAGGATGCTGCAACCATGTGGACTGAGGATTGACAAAAAGCTTTTGAAAGAATCAAGGAGTATTTGTCAACGCCGCCAGTTTTGGTACCACCTGAGCCAGGTAGACCTTTGTTACTCTACCTTGCCGTGTTAGACGGAGATTTCGATTGCATTCTTGGGAAACATGATGAGACAGGAAGAAAAGAGAAAGAAATTTACTACCTCAGCAAGAAGTTCACTCCGTATGAGGCCTGGTATTCTCTGTTGGAACGCACTTGCTGTGCGCTGACCTGGGTCGATCAGAAACTGAGGAAATACTTCTATGCATATACGACATACCTCATATCCAGGATGGATCCACTAAAGTACATCTTCCAGAAGCCTATTCCCACTGGCAAGATATCCAAGTGGCAGATCCTGTTGAGCGAGTTCGACATTATTTACATAAATCAAAAGGCTGTCAAAGGACAGGCATTAGCAGATCATCTTGCTGAGAATCCTGTGGACGGAGAATAAGAACCCCTGAAAATGTATTTTCCCGACGAGGAGGTGTCATTCGTAGGAGAAGACATTGTAGAATCCTACGACGGTTGGAGGATGTTTTTCGACGGAGCCGAAAATTTCAAAGGAGTCGGTATAGGATCAGTCCTAATATCAGAAACCGGCCAGCACTATCTGGTATCCGCCAAGCTCAGGTTCCCTTGCACCAACAACATGGATGAATATGAGGCCTGCGTCTTGAGGCTCAACATGGCCATCGACATGAACGTTCAGGAACTGTTAGTGATTGGTGATTCAGACCTATAGGCACATCAGGTACAAGGAGAATGGGCAACCAAGAATTCCAAGATATTTCCCTATCTACATCATGTACAGGAGTTGAGGAAAAGGTTCACAAAGATAGAATTCTGGCACGTCCCCAGAATCCAGAATGAGTTCGCTGATGCATTGGCTATCTTGTCATCTATGATCCAGCATCCAGATAAGAATTTTATTGATCCCATCCCGGTGGGGATCCACAATTAGCTAGCTAAATGCGCCCATGTTGAAGAAGAAACAGACAGAAAGCCTTGGTTTCATGATATCATGGAGTACTTGGCAAAAGGGGAATATCCAGAGCTTGCAAACGCTACGCAGAAATGCACACTTCGGAGATTATCGAAGAATTTCTTTCACAGTGGAGGAATCCTGTATAGGAGGACTCCCGATTTGGGTTTACTAAGGTGTGTCGAAGGAAAGGAAGCATAAAAATTATTGGAGGATATTCAAGCTGGGACATGCGACCCACATATGAACGATTTTGTTTTGGCAAAGAAGATACTTCGAGCTGGTTATTTTGGATGACTATGGAAATGGACTGCATCCAGTATGTCCAAAAATGCCACCATGCCAGATACATGTGGATATGATAAAGGCACCTTCCAATGAGCTTAACGCAACAAGTTCACCGTGGCCATCCGCCGCTTGGGGCATGGATGTTATTTGACCAATCTAGCATGCCGCCTCCAACAGACACAGGTTTATTCTGGTGACCATTGATTACTTTACCAAATGGGTCGAAGCAACCTCCTACAAAGAAGTTACTAAGAAAGTGGTAGCCGATTTCGTCCGCGACCGAATTGTTTGTTGTTCGGAGTTCTAGAATCAATCATCATCGAAAATGGTTCCAATCTCAACAGCGATTTGATGAAAGCCATTTGTGAAACTTTTAAGATCAAACACAAGAATTCCACATCATACAGACCTCAGATGAACGGAGCCGTTGAGGCTGCCAATAAAAACATCAAGAAGATATTGAGAAAGTTGATAGAAAAGCACAAGCAATGGCATGAGAAGCTGTCATTTGCCTTACTGTGTTACCGCACCACAGTTTGCACGTCTACCAGGGAAACCCCTTACATGTTGGTTTATGGTACGGAAGGTGTCATTCCTGCCGAAGTCAAAATTCCATCATTAAGAATCATGCAAGAAGCTGAGCTCAACGATGCAGAGTGGGTACGAAGTCGTTATGAAAAATTAGCTCTCATAGACGGGAAAAGAAAGAACGCAGTTTGTCATTGTCAGCTATACCAAAACAGAATGATCAGAGCCTTCAACAAGAAATTCAAGCCGAGACGATTCACAATAGGGCAGCTGGTGTTAAAAGAAAATTTTTCCTCATCAAGATGAAGCCAAAGGGAAATTCTCTCCCAATTGGCAAGGCCCGTACATGGTTCATCGAGTGCTGACAGGAGGGGCACTCATACTTGCAGAAATGGATGGAGAAATCTAGCCAAAACCAATCAACTCAGATGCAGTCAAGCGCTACTATGTGTAACTCTTTATGCTTTTCTCAATGTTGTAAATTGAACTACGACTGACCTGATTCCCGTTTAAGAGGGGATACGTAGGCAGCCCTATCGGCTCGGTCACATCTTAATAAAATTTTCATTTCCCCCCACGAATGGAAACTGGGGCAGAATTTTGTGGAGGACCCTCAAAATTCTGAAGCAAGTTCAGCCGACCGCCGCGCAAGAATCAGTCAGAAACATTCGCCCATCAAACTGGGGTATAATTTTGAGGAGGACCCTCAAAATTCCGTAGCAAGAGAGGTTGCAATGTCTTGGACCGCGTCATGGTCGTCGGTTCATCCAAAAGAAAATTATTTTAATTTATAAGTTCTATCATATTTTCATAAAACCATGCATATGTATTTCTCAAAAAAAGGTTGTTTAGAAACGCTACCCCCGTGATATAATGAAGTCCTCATAATCAAGCAGACAAGCCAAGTCACCGGGGATGCGAACTAACCCTCCCCTTTACAGAACTCATAATTTTCTTTGGATGCAAGCACAAGACGGCAAAAGCCCAAAACGTAATATTATTCCCTGTAGGACGTGTATCTCTCGAAGACACTCTCTCAAACTCGTCACACATGCCGACGCTTATTATTATCGAAAACAACGCTTATTCACCACAATCGTATCGCCGTAGTTATCATCAGCTAAGAACTCTTACTGTCGTTTTATTTTTTTTACATTGCATAAGGCTATCATTCTGCCTTCCGAGGTTCTACGCTACCTTCTTTTGCATTTTATTTTCTGCGTTTCATAAGGCTACCATTCTGCCTTCCGAGGTTCCATGCTACCTCCCTCTGCATTTTATTTCCTGCGTTGAATAAGGCTACCATTCTGCCTTCCGAGGTTCTACGCTACCTCCCTCTGCATTTTATTTCTTGCGCTGCATAAGGCTACTATTCTGTCTTCCGAGGTTCTATGCTACCTCCCTCTGCATTTTATTTCCTGCGTTGCACAAGGCTACCATTCTGGCTTTCGAGGGTCTACGCTACCTCCCCTGCATTTTGTTTCCTGCATTTGCATAAGGATACCATTATGCCTTCCGAGGTTCTACGCTACCTCCCCTGCATTTTATTTCATGCATTTGCATAAGGCTACCACTCGGCCTTCCGAGATTCTATGCTACCTCCCCTGCATTTTATTTCCTGCATTTGCATAAGGCTACCATTCTGCCCTCTGAGGTCCTACGCTACCTCTCCTGCATTCTATCTCCTGCTTTTGCATAAGGCTACTATTCTTCCTTCCGAGGTTCTACGCTACCTCCCCTGCATTTTATCCCATGGCATAAAGCTCCTATCTACCTTTCGAAGCAACCACCCTTGTATCACCACTTATTTATGCTTTCTTTCGGGCTAAGCTCTGCCTCCAATTTACCTTTTCATTGAGACCAAGCTCTATCTCTAAAGCACTATGTACTTCGCTTTTCTTTCGGGCTAAGCTCTGCCCTTCAATTCGCAAGACTAAGCTTTGTCTTGGCAGCATCATATTACTGCATTTTCATGGGCTGAAATATCACCAACTTGTCAAAGGGCATCTTCGTTCAAAGGCACCATCTTCATGGCCCGAGAACATCATTTCATGGCCTGAGGATCTCTTTTATTCAACCTTCATATCATTATTCAAAGGCATCATGGTTCGTAGGCACCATCCGCATGGCCCGATAGCGTCATTTCATAGCCTGCGAATCCCGCACCAAGCGATTCATTGCCCAGGACATCATGGTCCAAGGACATCATCCTCAATTGTCCAAAGCAACATTCATAGTCCAACGGGAACCTGCATCATATTTATATTATGCACGATATATACTTGTTATTTATTTGCAGGTAATTCGGCCGGAACAGCGAACCATGCAGGAGCGGACCGCTCCAGTTCTCCGATACGACCCCCCTAGACCCCCTCATTTTTTCGAGACCTTTCATCTCTCTATATGGTCTCTTTCTCTCTACTATCTCTAGAACCTTCCTGTTTCACCTCCTTCTCCGATGGAGCCCCTCCCTTCTCCGGCCACCTCCGACCACCATCCTTTCGACCACCAGCCTCCATAAGTCCTCCTTTCTCCGGTTCACTTCATCTATGAAGCTTTCGATGGTTTCGACCCTGTCCAGCCCACTACTGGAGCTCCTGTCTGGGTTGTTTCCGGCCTCTCCGGTGGGGTTTTGACATCATCATGCCTTGACCACCACTGTCCCTGAGTTTCACGGCAAGTTCTCATATTTTTTCTCTGGTTTCTTATAAAACCCTACTTTTGATATGTCTCAGTCGTTTCCATCATCCTCTTCCCTAGCAAAAATGAATATGTCTCCTACTCTATATAAAACATTGTCCAAAAAAATATGATTATCTCTATGAAGTCGATATACTACCCGATGAACAAAAAGTATCTTCCACTGAATTACCCCTCATAAACCCTTACTATGCTTTTGCCAAAATATCCTTTTCACCATGGACCTAAATTCGTTCCTTAGTCCAACATAGACCAAAAGGACTCAAAGAATATGTTGCTGCCTCAAAACTTGACCAGCATCCTATTCTTGCCACTCGAGAGGAACAATTTATTACCCTCCAAATTCCAGATGGTTTTCCCAGACAGTGGAGAGATCAACGTTTTACCCATATCCATTTTGGTGCTATCCTAATTGCTCTTACTTACCATGGAAGAAAAGGTCAACATGTTGTTGCTCGACTTTCTCTTCTAGATACATGATACTTGGAGTACCAACATGCAAATTTGGGTACTGCAGAAGTTATCGTAAATGCAGGGACTGTTTTCATAACTATTTTTCCAAATTTCAATATGTCCCTTTGTAATCAATACTTAACTGAAGCACTAAAAATCCAAGTCCAAATTCAAGGTTCCCCACAAGCCAAAGATTCTATCCAAGCCACTCTTCATCACCAAATGGTATGGCGAGTCCAAAATCATGATATGGATCTTTTCCTTCCCGGAGGAGAAAATTCTTTACTCTTGAATATTGATGATACCAAAGGAAATACCATGTGAACACAAATACCCAGAAAAATTTCCAGAGATGAGCTTGCCAAAATTCTTCCTGATTCAGGGATCACAAATTATGAAAAGTTAAGGGAACCAGAAGAACCTCTACAATCTGGTGAGCCAAGTTTTACCAAAAGAAATGATAAAATCATTTCCATAAGCTTTGACCATTCCCATCTCAAAAAAACAAATAAAAACATCTTCTCTTGTCAAATGATCCAACCCAAAGACAAAATATTTCAACAATATACAAAGCATGACTGGTGTCAACGCATCATGGAAGAACATGACTGGTGTCAACATTTCAACAAAGAAGGCAAAAGATTTTGGTGGTACAAATCCCCCTTTACGGGACACTGCCCTTGGGATCTCGAATGCAATTGCCAAGATTGTTTGGATCCAATTCAAGAATATGATGAACACCACTAGCGTCACAAGGAAAGATTTGGCCTCAACGAGACCAAACCAAAACCCACGAAAAAGGGGAGAGCTACTGAAAAGCAGTTTCGAGCCAGATATGAAAATAAAGACCCTTCAATTGGTTCACTAAGCCATCCAGGTAAATATGAATTTCTTGTCAGCTACAAACCCCAAGAGTGGCCAAAATTACCAGAAAAATTCTCTCCAAGTTGGGAAGATAGTGAAATCACCCCAGAATCCAAAAAGCCACCTGAACCTAAAACTCTATCAACCCAAAAATTCACACACCCACAAATATTCATGATGAGCCCTTCCAATTCTAGACATACCCAAGATTTTCCTCCACTTCAACTCATAAAGGAAGTAATTAGTCATGCTCCAAAAGTCCCCAAGAAAAACATTGTGCTACCTTCTGGAGAAAAACCCCCAACAAGTGACATCGAACCAACGATGAACTGGCAATCAGAAAATTCCATCTGCCAAAACAAAGTGCTCAACAATATTGGAAACACCATCAAGAACGTTGTCCATACACAAAACAAGTTAATGAGCAAAGTAGAAACAATTGAGAAAAAAGTGGAGCAGACATCGTCTCAGCATGCAGGACTAATCAAAGCCTTGGAGCTAAGATTGGAAAATTTACAATATGANAGAATAAATCCAACTTTTGAGAAATGACCGCTTTGAGTCACAAAAAACCCCACTTTTCCCTTAAAAACCTACCTTCTACCCCATGTCAACACAAGCATATTCCCCACCAAAAATGGACAACACCTTTTCTACTTTTCCTACTACCTCACACCATCATATCTCTTTCACCCAACCCTTAAAAGAAGTAACTGAATTCGATAGTGCAAAATTGGTTTGGGAAAGGAAAGATGCTCTTGCAGCCAAAAAACAAACCAAGAAGAGGCGTGACCAAGGAGAAAGTTCAAAAGGTTCAAACCCTGAAAATCTAATGATTTCTGATAAGAAGATTCCAGACTTCTATGTCTCCCAGCCAAGAAACAAGTCAGAAGGAGATACTACATGCTTAGAATCTCTAAATTCCTCTGACGATGATACAATGGAAGAAAGCTCTCAATCAAGCAATGATTCCACAGAAAACTCTTCAGAAGAAGATGATCCCCCGATATTTGTGAGCCAACCAAGAGACCCAGAAATATCTGAAGTAGAGGAGGATCAAGAAGGCATGATGGGTGAACCGACACCGGAAAAAAGACAGGAACCCATGGCGTCAAAACCAGTTGGAACTGGCTTCCACACTTTCACCTTAGACGACGTCAAAGTTTCAAAATGGCCTCAAAGAATCCAAGACTTCTATACTTGGATGGTGACCAAAAATTTGGTGGAACGAGAAAAGTATATCATCCTGTCAGAACNACTCAAAGGATCCAAGACTTCTATACTTGGATGGTGACAATAAATTTAGTGGAACGAGAAAATTATATCATTCTGTCAGAACTAACTTCACGGTTCTCAAGAATCCTTAGGGATTGGTGGAATTCACTTGGGATTCAAGACAAAAATACTTTTCTTACATCCTAAGATTTCGCCTTCAACATCAAGATCCTACATGAAGTTTTCTGCGTAGATACTAGCCAAAGACAGGAGAAAATGCAAAGACTACTCTTCGAGATGAAGTGTGTGTCATTCGACAGAAATGACACTGACAGACATTTTCAAAAAATGGCAAAGATATACTCTGAAATCAGCGGAGACATCAACCTGAAGCAAGCCTTTGTCTATTCCATTCCAATGACCATCATTGAAGAGAAGTTTCAATCAACAATAGTCCCACAAGTCGGCTACATCAGGCAAGCTATTTTTGTAGCACTAGAGGACATTTTTACAAAGCGCTCAGCCCTAAAACAAATTATCCAACACAATCCAGCGCTTGACAAAGCATGTCGCAGATTTGATCTGATCACTGGATCAGGATGTTCCTGCAAAACATCTAGGCGACACAAAGGATTCAGGAGTTTGAGATGGCCAAGAATTTCAGATGGAAAATCAAGGTCCAAGAGACGCACAAAATTTTTCAGACGCAGAAGGCTAGGGAATTTTCACAAGAAAAACAGATGCTTTATTTGCCACAAGATTGGACATTTCGCAAAAAACTGTCCTCAATCAAGAAGATCTGTTAAACTCCTTCAAGAGATTGAAGATTACACTGGCATACATCTCGGAAAAGAGGAGGACCTTGAATCTATATTCTCTGTGGATGATGAACCTAATGAAGAAACTCTTTTCTCTCTGGATATCTATGAAGATCAAGGCAATGATAACTATCAAATTTCAGAACCAGAGATCGAAGCCCGAGAGGAGATCAACGCACTCGCAGTCGTTCTTCAATTAGAACTCAAAGTCTATTCATCTAAATGGGATTAACCGATTTGAGTTATTGCTTTCATCAACACTTGAGCTGCTTCCTCACTCATAAATCCTGTTGTTCTCCCTAAAGATCAATGAGTTCCGCACTTTAAGGATTTCAACACTGCATCAAATGGAATCCTGACTACCACTGTCATCACAAAGCATCCGGTCACAATCGAGTTCTTTCGAGGATTGAAGTACAAGGCCAAGCTGATAGGATCAGATGTTCCAAGAAAAGATCTTTTTGTTGTGTTTGACATTTACAGACAACTTAGAGATCAACTCCAGATCAATGCGAACGGGATAGCTTTTAAGAAGAAATTCAAACCTTATTATGAGATTCCAAGGCTATTCCAAATCACCAACGATGAACAAATCAAAGAGATTGAGCAAAATCTCATTAGCATTCATGTGTAGAATCCCACAAGGATTTTGTGAAGAAAGAGAAAAGCCCGTTATGGAAAAATCAAGAATTTTTCATGAAGCTCCCTTTCAATAAGAATAAAAACATCAATCCAACAAAATCAAGTCATTCAGGCATGAATCCAGATCATCTCCAGCTTGCAAAGAAAGAATGCGAAGAACTTTTGGAATTTGATCTAATTGAGCCATCTGATTCACAATGGGCATGCGAAGCATTTTATGTCAACAAAAGAGCAGAGCAGACAAGAGGAAAACTCAGGTTAGTCATTAATTACCAGCCACTTAACCATTTCCTCCAAGATGATAAATTCCCTATTCCAAATAAACTCACTCTTTTCTCCCACTTAGCCAAGGCCAAATATTTTTCCAAGTTTGATTTAAAATCTGGATTTTGGCAATTGGGAATTCACCCTGAAGAAAGACCCAAAACTGGTTTTTGCATCCCCGATCATCACTTCCAATGGAAGGTCATGCCTTTCGGATTAAAAATTGCACCCTCCTTGTTCCAAAAAGCCATGATAAAAATATTCCAGCCAATCCTCCATACCTCTTTGGTTTACATTGATGACATCCTATTATTTAGCAATACATTGGAGGAACATTTTAATTTGCTTCATCAGTTTGAGGCATTGATAACACAATACGGGATCATGCTTTCAGCAAAACAGATGGTTCTTGCACAGAAGGAGATTGATTTTCTTGGAATGCATTTTTATCCAAGGTGCATAGAGTCCAGGGCCACACATATGTCAAGAACTACTCAAGTTTCCAAATACCAACCTCACAACAAAGCAGATCCAACAATTCTTGGGTATAGTAAATTATGTGAGAGATTTCATACCAAATATTTCTACATACATTTCTCCACTTACAGACATGCTCAAGAAAAATGCTCCATCATGGGGAAAGAAGCAAGATGAAGCAGTCAGGGAAATAAAGGAGATTTCAAAAAATGTCAAGTCCCTCTACATCCCTTTAGACGGTAAGAAGATACTGCAGAGTGATGCCAGCAATGAGTATTGGAGTGTCGTTCTATTTGAAGAAAAAGATGGCCAGAGAAAAATATGCGGATATGCCAGCGCAAAGTTCAAAGAGGCGGAGCAACATTATTACTCCACATTCAAGGAAATACTTGCAAGAAAAAATAGAATCAAGAAATTCAATTTTTTCCCGATTCACACAGAATTTCTGATAGAGATGGATATGAATGCTTTCCCAAAGATGATCCAATTGAATGCAAAAATTATTCCCAATCCGCAAGCTCTCAGGTGGGCTGGTTCTCTCCATACAAGTTCCAAGTAAGGCACCTCAAAGGAAAGGATAATATTCTCGCAGATTTTCTATCTCGACCAGAAGAATTTCCAATCAGATTTTCATATTCTCAAATATACCAAGAACAAGTCCACTGAAGCTAACGGATCATCCACCGGAGTTTTTCAATCTCATGGATCCCTTTGATCCGTCAATTATTATGTAAAGAAGGACTTATTATGAGCTCCAGATTTTCCGGCAACATGGAGGATCCATTCTCAAGCCATATGGAGTCAATCCAGAATATCCGTTCTGCCATATATTCATATCTCAAGCGAAGGATTTTCCACAAGAATTATTATGGTTTTTCTAGTACCTATGTCATCAGTTCTACATTTTCATGGAATTCAAGTGCAATGTCTTCAAAGATTTTGACAACATTGAGCCAGCTCTTAAAGTGTTTCTATTATGTTTCAAGCCTAGAAGATATTGGATAAAATGTTTTAATGATTCCTACAATGCAAAGGTATTCATGTTTCACAGGCCAGTGAAGATCATTAATGGAAAGTCCAGGCACAAGCAGAAGCGTCATTCTGGTGGAAATTTCCCGTGTCTATTTTATCTATGGAAGAAGAATACAGTGAAGCACATAGAATTATGGTCCAGCAAAACAGGTGCATCCCGAACGAAATATGGCCAAAAGATTGGGCAAGTTGGAATTATACCAGCAGTCATCCTCATTGGGAAGAAGTCCGAGAATCGGCAAAAGAATATCAAACTCCGTATGAAATCATCCGGGAAAAGATCACGTAAGACATCTCTAGATTAAGGTTACGGATCACATCCTACAATCCAAAGGATAAGGAACATGCCGAAAAAGAACCGACAAATTCCAGGCGTTACTACACAAGATCTCTGAAAAGATGCCTAGAAGAAAAACCGGGAAGATCAATTATCTAAATCCTTGTTAATCCCACCATAATCCTACATTACCAACCAAAAATCCCTAAATAATCATCTACCCATGCCAAGACAAAATTTCACATCCTTCCAAACCAGCTGGGTCCCACTTTCACATGCTTTCACATGCCTCCAGAACCTGTCACATGCTAAACCATGTATATTTCACCCATGTCACATGTTTCCAGGAGCTTTTAGTTGTTTTTTCCTAAGGTCCTTCACATGTAAAAAGGGACCCACTTGTAGATAAGTTTTCCATGTAAGATAGGTTTATTTTAATGCAGGTTTGTCTTGTAATAACCTCCTAGTCCTATATAAAGGAGGCCTTGTCGTAGTTGTAGATCATCTTTAAATTATCTTGTAATCTTTGAAAACCTTTGTGATATATTACATATGAGTTCCTTCTAAATTTCTCTCTTGTTATTTCTTTCGAAATGGATGGAAAGGCCGGTCCATGTAGGAAAATAGAGTAAGAATACTCTAAGAAAGTTAGCTTGTTGTAGTACAAATGTTTTCTGAGTTTTAACAGTTGGGTTGATTGTAGTACAAAAATTTTCTGAGTTGTGTAGCTTGGAAAGCCGTCCCTTATGGGTTTTTGAAACCAGCCCCTTTGGTAGGAAAATTATTGAGACTACAAGCAAATTAACTGTTAGTGCAGCTTGGCAATAGCCAGCCCTTTTTGTAGGAAAACTTTCGTATCTATGATATAGTTTGCTTTCTTGGGGTATCTTGCTCTGTTCTTTATAGTTTTATTCCTTTATGCTTTACACTATTCTCAGCTCGATCTTTAAGCCTTTTTGAGTATTTTTTTAAAATTAGGGTTTTCTCTAAGTCTTTCCTAAATTGGTTTAAATTGGTTTCACCTGTATGTTTGAATTTTTCCCTTGTATCTACTGATACTATGTTATTACTGCATTTAACTCGTTTTATGTTGAAAACCCTAATTTCTTAGAATTCTAAGTTCACTTCTTCATGCTGGCTTGACTATTTGATTCTTGCTAAGTCTTCTATGACTATCATGATGCAAAAAAGTTATTGTTAAGTCTTTTACCCACTTGCTTCACCTCTGGGTGATTATTTTCATATGTGTGTCAATATTTCCAAGCCTGCATGTTGCTACGACTATTTTCCCTCTCTATTTATATGTTAAAAAATAGGATTCAATAATTCCCTTCTAATTGATGCTGATTTCCCTATTTGATAAGTGCTACGCGTTTTTTTAGATTGATTGACTTCAATAAATCACTCCTTGATTGGAATCTCTAAATTTTTTCTTAATTGATTACTCTATTGCTTAGAGAACCTAATTCTTTCCTTAATTAAGTCTGGACTGATTTTTACCTTGCCTATATGTGTTACCGTTTGAATTTTTTGAATCCCTTGTTTTAAGGGAATGACTATGTTGATTCTTTGGCTAATTAATTTCGAATCCCCTGTCACTTAACAGGCCCGAATTCCTTCCTTATTTAAAACTTGGTACTGATTTTCATTTGCCTTATGTTGCTACATGTCTTTACCATTTTTTTAGTTTGAATCCCATAATTTAAGGGAGCCGTGTATCCTTATTACATTGATTGGATTTTGTCTTCCTTATTACCATGCAATTGTGATTCTTACTTTTACCTCTTACCACTTATTTTCAACTATAAATACTCTATGTCTTTCAATGAGACACACACAGACTTGTGCTAAAACTTACTCTCTCTTAAAAAATTCTTTGCTCTACCACTGCTCTCTTTTGCTCTTGGTTATTGTTAGCCGGCTATAAGACAAGGCTGACCATTGTGCTCATCTTGCTCTTTCATTCTGCTTATTCTTTCCTCACTGGTATGTTCTGATTATTGTTCCAGCATCAAACCAATATGTTTACCATTATTGTTGTTTGTGACCTTCCTGGTTTGCTTTACTTATATTTGTGTTGTTCAACATGTGATTAATCTCTTGCTTCTCTTTTATTTATACTTACCATGTTTCATCTCTTTGAGACTTATGTATTTTGGCTGAGTTAATCACTTCTACTTATGTTCAGTCTATTCCTATATGCATCTACTATGCTGTACAAACATCTTGTTTAACTATAGTGCCCCCTCCCCCCCTCCCCCCGATCCCCTGAACTTCTCTGATTTGTGCAACTATGTCTACAAGTCTACTGAATCTATGTACCTTTCTCTTGATTATTATGTGGTTTATCTATCCCCCGAACCTCTCTGATTTATGCAGTTATGTTTAAATAATTTATTGAATCTATGTGTCTTCTCTTGCCTATTATGTGACTTGTTTGTCCCTAATCCCCACTGTCTTTGCATTGCCGGATTTGTTTTTGATCTGTTCTTCTTAAATACTACTACTGTTTTCTTAACTATTCTGTTAAATGAATCTTCAGTCTACAAATTCTTTCAATCGGATCCTGTCTGTTTCCAAAACTCTTTCCCCTTTTTAAACTCACTCCCAGCACCTCACACTATTTCTAGAAACTTAGGTTCTACCCCCTCAGTGTGAGCATTACTTAGGGAACCTCTGAGTTCCCTCTAAACTTAGACACATTGATGGTTGGTAATTCCACACTGCACATGCTCAATTTTGGCAATTGTATCTGGGTGCTGGTATTGGCCAGGGACCTACGAGGACCTTAGGGAGCTTTGTCGCACCCAGACCATGTAAGGTCGTGAAACTCGAAAGGATTGAGGTTGGAAGAATGGGCCTGATTGAAGGCTCCTTATAGAAGTAGCTTCTTATTTTCCTTTAGTGATGTAATTTATTATATTTGGCTTGTAATAATTTGTAAATGATTAATTGGGGATGGGTAGTGAAAGTGAGAGGGTGACTATGCATGTTTAGCATAACGATGGGTAGAAATCATGACTATAGGATTCATTTCACTATGTGTGCAATAGTATCCTGTTTAGGACATGCATATCATGCTATAAAATCATGTTTAGGTTATTATTCCAGTATGTCTATTATGTTCCTGTCATTTTATGGGCCTTGTTCACGGTTAATAACTATAACAAGTGATAATGGCTGCTGCATTTCCATAAGCATCACATTTAGAAATTATGTCATTAGGTATTCTTATGTGCATTAGATATCCTTCTCTTTAGGACTTTACTTTCAAAGTACATGTTTTCCATTGTACCCTATTAAACGCCTAGTTAATGTTCTAATCTAGTAATCTTGCTAAAAGTGTGGATAAAGGTTTTAAAACTTTTTCTTCAAGAATATTAGCCTGCACATCCTTAAAATCAGGACTAAAGTCTGCATGCTCACCTTTCAAAACAAAAAATAGGCAATGTGTACGCCCACCTAGGCAAACGTTAGGTCTAATACTTATTAAAACCCAATCAATCGCTTTGTTTCCTGCTTAATGATCTGTAAAACTAATCAGTCTTTTTCTGAGAACCTCGCTGTGTGTCGTTATTTTCTACTCCTGCATGCCCAGCAATTAATAGATTTTTAAAAATTAATTCTCCCTTTTACAAGATCACTTTCTTTTGCTTGAAACCTTGCTCCATTTTTTCTAAATTATTGGTCTCTGTAACTGTGCACTCACTCTCTTTTTGCTAAAACTCTTTTAAACTACTGGTTCTTGCTTTATTTTGAATCACTGATTTCAAAGTAAGTCACTGTTGTTTGAAATTACTCTTTTTTCCTGCTTTACTTCTGGCTACTGGTTTTCTAAAGGCTATTGATCCGTTTTATTGAAAACTCAATCGAAACTGCTGTGCACTTTTAAATCCTGCTATTACCTCTAAATTACTGGATTTTTTGCTAATCAATTCCTCTTCTTTAAACTACTCTGTTTTAATTAACTTCCTGCTTTATTACTGAGTTTTCTGAAAATCAAAGCTTCTGAAACCTACTGTTTTCCCGCTTAAAACTCATGTTTTAAACTCCGTCCTTGAGACCTTTGTTGTGTTTGAGACGTGCTATGTACATGCCTTACTTGTGGAGGGATCTGTGAGCCTCTTTAACTGCCCTCTATGTGTTGCCATATCTGTAGTCCTATATGTTTTACCTGTCGCTTAGAATTTTATACTTTTTAAAGCCTAGGGGGTTCAGCCTATTACTTACCTTGTAGGATTAGTAGTATTAAATATCCTCCAGGACTTATAGGATGTGACGAGTAATAGCACGCAATAAGCTTTCGCGACCAACACATGCAATTTAAATACCTTCACGTGGTGGGAAGGGTAGAATACGGATATGATGACTGTTGCGCTAATACCATGTGTTGCCTCTCTCCGAGGAGTGACACACCGGGTATTGCATTGATGTGAACCGTATTACTTTAAACCTAGGACATTTTTTTTCAAATTTCTTACTATCATGTCTCTTTTCAAAACCCCCTTTAAATATTTTTCACTTGCTTGAAATCCCCTCTTATGTGAGCCTTATTTGCTATCCGCTTCAAATTCACAAAACTTCTTGGCTGGGACCCACAGTTGTGGGTCTTGAGGGTTGCCTAACACCTTCCCCTTAGGAGAACTTCAAGCCCTTATCCAATCTCTGGTAATGCAAACTAGTTCATGAGTTATTTACTCTAGGTGCCCTAACGCACTATAAAATCGTTAGGGGGTGACTCTTCCTTAAACCTCTTCCTTTAAGGAGTTATCTAGAATGTCATAAACCCGATCTCACCGTACCTGACCTGTGCGGTAGGAAAAACAGGGCACGACACTCTTCATCTAGTGTTTCACAAGTACTTCCCTCATATCAAGAACGTTTCATTTTTCTCAAAATAATTTTTTTCTCTTTTTTTTTCATGTCACATTCCTTTCAAGAGAACCTTTTCATCACTTTTCAGCTATCGTTGGTCACCATTTTTCACTTAATCATCCCGTTCTTCAAATTTATCAATTAATATCACAGTCTAAGCAACAGTGCTCAAGGAAGTAGGGTGCAAAAACTAGGGATTCAACAAAAATATCAAGGTAAAAATACTTCTTCCAAACAAAAGGCTACAGACTCAAAGGGATAACTAGTGGTACAATACCTGAACAGGCTAAAATTCACAAGACATATCAAAGAAAGCATAGTACCATCTTCTAAACTGAGCAACACTTTTATTTCGCTTCAATAACATGCAGGGCAAGTGCAAAACATGGAATATATGTAAAAAATTCTCACCATTGGCACAAGTATCAATCAAGATGGATCAATTCTACTCTAAGACAGACAGGATCATAGCGAACAACAAAATAAGAATAAGGTATATACAGAGTTACAACCCTGAGCTTAGGTGTCAAAAAGTATGCTATTTTATTCATTACTCAAGCACGCAGAGGAAAGTACTACTCAAGCTTGGGTCAAAATATGCTAGTATCAAACAAGTCACAAAATTTTTTCTTCTCCTAAAATATATTAATAATAATCTAATCCTAGAAAAATAAAAAAAATTTACCAGGTTCAAGTTACATTCCTTGGAAAAGAACCGATGCAAACAGAAAAACGAAGGGGGATTATTATCTAAGTAAAACTAACTAGAAACAAAAATAAAATATTTTTGAATTTAAATTTTCATTGGACCTTAATCCCTCAAGGAAGTTGTCCAAGAGATCCATTGACAGGAAAAGTCCAATATTTTATGAAATGTTTTTCTCAATTTTTATTTTTTTAAATTAGTTTTTGACAAAAATCACCCAGATAATCTCCTCACCCCACACTTAAAATTGTGCAATGTCCTCAATGCACATTAAAAATAAAAAGCAGGTAAAAGAGACTCCCTGGTAGGCCAACGGCCGAATAAATGGTAGCTCACGGGATACTCAGACTTCTCCCAGGTGTGATTCTTTTGTGTGGGTGCCTCACACTCAGTTTCAACCACCTGCTCGCTATTCACATGCCTATTGTCTTTGAATCCATACTCCTACTCCAAAAAAATACAAAAATAATATATATAAAAATAACACAATAAAAAAATAATAAACAAAAAGAAAAAGAAAAAAAATAGAATTGGGTTGCCTCCCAACAAGCGTCTTATTTAACGTCGCGGCACGACGCCATCACTTCACCACTTTTCCTTCCACTTTGAGGATATGAATTGCGCCCCCAATTTCGCATCAATTTTTCTATCACGTTCCTGGGGCGGTGGTCTAAAAATAAAGGAACCAATCAATAGGTATCACATCTTGCACTTCTTGGCCCTTAAGAGAGGAATGTCGTTTTGTCTCCTTGGTATGGAAATATAAACACTTTGTTCCTCATCCATTGACTCCTCCATATGCTCGAATGGATCAATTCTCATGTCACCAACCAAACACAATGTTGAAAAGTGCTTAGAATGAGGTCTGATACGCTCCAACTCCAAAATTATATTATTTTTGACATCATCAACTTTGCGCACTTTGTCAACTTTGGCATCATTAATAATATTTTGGTCGAATATTTATATTTCCTCTTTCCGCTTCACAAGTTGGCCAGTATGCACAAAAGTTGGTTGTAGGGCATCAGACGCCTCAACCTTTTTATTCAATTGAGGCTGTAGGTCATGGATATCTGAACAAAATTGGTCTATCTCTTGCCTGAGCTCAGCTCTTCCTTTTATCAGTTGCTCTGTCATATTTGAAAGACCATCACGGAGAAACACATGAGATATTATCAGTTGAGCTTGTTCCTCTAGCCAAGATTGTCTTACTATATCTGCTTCTTCTAAATTATCTTCTGGTGGAAACTCGCTCTCTTCGGCCACTTCCTCTACCTCGACCTTCATTTTCATGAGTGTTGCACTAATCCTTTGCATAGCCTTTTGATTTTCATCTTGTTGCTCAGCTATTTTCCTGATCGTCATGTTATGTCGCTCCGCTGCTTGTCTCATCAATTCCATAATACGAGCCACGCTTTCCATATCCTCCACTTACTTGCTCCTATCAAACTCATAAACATTATTAGAAACATTACAATAAGAGCTTTGAGAAGGAAAATAAGAATTAGGACAACCATCCCAATGGGCCACCTTGACAACCACACATATTACAAAAATTCCACACATTAGATTGGCATGGACATTTTTTCCACATGTGTGGTCCTCCACAATATAGTCAAGTATCTTCATAATAAGAATAACCACTATTCGACCAATTATTATTCCAAGATGTCATGCCAACAAAGATAATAAAATATTAAATTAAAATACATATAAATGAAAAGCTTGAATAGACAAAAGTAAAAATTCAATCTAGTAGAATGTTAATTTCTATGTCCCCGACAACGACGCCAAAATCTTGTTGCTCCCAAACGCACACGCAAGTATACGTGGTCGACAAGTAATATAGGATTGTAAGTCCAGATATCGTACACATAGAGACTTGTGACTAACTATCAACTAAATTAAACCCAAACAATTAATCTACTCAAGTGAATCCTAACGTATGAATATTTAACTAAAATTAATCTAGAGTAGCAAACTAAGAAATTAAAGAAAACAAATTGGCGAAATTAGACCCGAATTCAATAAGAGCTGATATTCTAGAGTTATAGGTTAGAAAACAATCTCGTTGAGTTTTTCACTTAAATCGTCTAATTAATTTATCTTATTTATTGGTTGACAGAGTTAATATTACTCGTAGCCTTCTCCTGAAGTACAAGTCGCCTATTCAAGCTAACCTAATGCTTATATTCCTATGGAATTAGGATTAACAAGAACGCATTAATAATTCCTGTAAACTAACCAAGAAAGGCGATTAGGTATATTCCTATCCTAACCGCAAATCCGCTCCCCTTAAGAGTTATCATCTTGCTCTACCCAATCTTATATGAAATCTAGAAATCCCTCTCCCGAGTTCAATCCTAGATTCGTATATAGTATTCAATTGGTGATCAAGAAATCAAATAATTAAGCGCAAGATTGAATAAAATAAACCAATATGATAAAATAATAAGAACAATTCTAGCTTCAAACTACAACGTTCATGTAGCACCAAAAACTCTAGAACTAATAAACTATGAGATTAAAAGAAGAGAAGAGAAGAAAAACTAGTTAGAAGCCTCCTTCAAACGTGGTGTATGTTCCTCTACGTGAATGCTCCTTCAAAGTATGTTAGCGTCCCTCCAAATTAGATTTAAGACACCTTTTATATGTGTTGGGGTCGTGTATGACCGAAATAACCTTGTCCTGAATGAAGTAGGAAAATCTCGTACCCAGCATCCAGGACAGCGCCCAGCGCTGACCGTGGCGCTGGAGACAATATGCTTTTCTACCAAACTTTTACATTCATCTCTGTCACGACCCAAAACCTATGGGTTGTGATGGTGTGGGACACCACTGTTAGGCAAGCCAGCCCCTTAATCAGTTGAAATACCTTCCTGCTTAATATTTTCGAAATCATGTCTTTCTTACACTTCATAACCAAATAATTTGAATTTACGTAAATTAAAATTCGGCAGGAAATCAACTTACTATAACTAAAGAAATACCAACATATCCCCAGAACCCGGTGACACCAACACATCCCCAAAACCCGGTGACACAAGCACCTTAGCAATTTCTAAGAATTCATACAATTATACAACTCTTGTCCGGGAAATAAATGGGACAAAGTCAATAGAGGTACAATGTAAAAACATAGAAAGAAGGAGACTCTGTCAGCTGCGGAACGCCTCCGGATGAATGCAACCCGAGTAGTGTCTCCAGGCCAATCACTGTACTATGAAGGTACCTGTGCAACAGAATGCACAAAAAGTGTAGCATGAGTACAGAAACATATATGTACCCAGTGAGTATCCCGTCTAAACTCAAAGGAGTAGTGACGAGAGGTCGACTAAATACTCACTAAGGTCCAACAATATAATATAAAAGAGATATGGCTAAAGCAGTAGGCATGTGAAGCAGAAATCAACAAGTACATGAGCAAATAGTGTAATCCAAATAACAACTGAAAATGAACTGCCAAAACCAAATTCTCCGTCTACACAATACCTGTCAATCCCACTATAAGTGACTTAGACTCAAGTGATAACATAATACCAGAACAAGACAATCGACCGAAGTCATAAGGGTGGTCATAAGGGCTGAGGTGATAAGATACCCACGATCGCGAATCATACCTGCGACACGTGTGGTGACTCGATATAAAGCTCCCCACGATCTCGAATCATACCTGTGACTCGTGTGCTGACTCAATATAAAGCTCCCCACGGTCGCGAATCATACTTCCGACACGTGTGCTGACTCGATATAAAGCTCCCCACGGCCGTGAATCATAGCTGCGACACGTGTGCTGACTCGATATAAAGCTACCCACGGCCACGAATCATACCTGCGACAGGTGTGCTGACTCGATATAAAGCTCCCCACGGTCGCGAATCATACCTGCGACACATGTGCTGACTCGATATAAAGATGCATATGTGTACCAACTTAACTATAAACTTAATAGGACTGTGCCGATATCACGGATAGCCAACTGGGATTTAAATCATATTGTTTCACCCCTCCATATTATCTCAACAGTGACCACAACTCATAATACATACAGGATACAAATAAGGCACATAGAGGCATGCTCGTGAGTCCTAAAGCTACCCGTCATAACAATATAGTTGCCACGTACGGAATCTTGTCACTTGGTACGTACGCGGCCCCCACAACATATATACATAGAAAAAAAGGATCCTAAGGGGACAATTCCCTCTTATAAGGTTGGAAAGGAGAGTCACCTCGCGACGAAATAACCCCTCGGATCAAGGATGCGCCCGAATCTCCGAAATCTACTCTCGATGGCTCACAACTATCCAAATATAGCGTAAGTGAATCAATTTAAGTTCAAAGAAAAAGAATTAACCAATAAACCCAAAATTAGGCATTCTTGAAGGATTTTGGAATTTCGACCCCGGGCCCACACGTTCGGATTTTGAAAATGCTCGAAGGAATCACTTACCCGAAGCCTAAGGATCATAATTACGTGATTTGTACTTGAATTCAAATCAAAAATTGGGTAATTCACCATTTTCTCAAAAATCCCAATTTACTACCCTAAATCCCCATTTTCCTATGTTTTGTAGTTAATTTCTATGGAAGTTCATGAACTAGATTAGAAAGATGGAGAGGAAATTACTTACCTCTGCTCGAAATGGATCAAGGGCAGGTTTTCCAAGACTTAGGAGCTCTCTAGTGGAGTCTTGAATGAGAAAAAATGAAGAAGAACTCGAGTTGGGCATTTAAATAGGTCTGCCTACAAGGGTTTTCGCACCTGAGACCTTGGGACCGCACCTGCGGTCCCGCACATGCGAAAAATGGGTCGCACCTGCGGAAAAGGGCGAGGGGGCTGAGGATCGCACCTGCGAAGCTGGAGACCGCACCAGTGGAAAAGGAACCGCAATTGCGGAACCTTCGCACCCGCAATACTGGGACCGCAGGAGCGGTCCCGCACCTGCGGCTGCGCCACTGCACCTGCGTGACACCAGCAACAGCTGCACCATAAGTTGTTTTAGCTGGTTTTTGGTCTCGTGTGGTGTCCGGGAGGCACCTGGGCCCACCCGAGCCCCCGTTCAAATATATCAACAAGTCTCAGATCATAACACGGACTTGATCAAGCCTGTGGAACACTCAAAACATTTCTAAAACTCTAAATCACATCCCAAAACCCCTGAATTCATAACTTATGACTTCCAAGTTTTAGATTTCTATAACGATGCGCCGAACCGACCTACAAAACTCGGAATGACCCCAAATTTTGCAAACAAGTCATAAATGACCATACGGAACTATTCCCGGTCCGGGAATCCCGTTCGGACCTCGATAGCATAAAATCACGTCCCAAACCAAATTTCTAACATAAGGAAATCCTGATTTCCACTTCAGGCGCCGAAATGCTCCCGGGTCATCGAAAGCCCGAGCCGAACATACGCCCAAGTCCGAAATAATCATACGAAGCTACGTGAGCTGTTAGAACTCAATTCTGAGGTTGTTTGCTCAAATTTTGACCGAAGTCAAACTTGGCCAAATAGGCCAACCTTAAGGAACCAAGTGTTCCTAAATCACTCAAACCATTTCCAAATCCCGAACCACCCGTCCCTACAAGTCATAAAGCACGGATAGCTTGCTAAAGAAAGTTTCATTTAAGCTAACGGGATCCTAGTACGCAAAATGACTTGTCGGGTCTTTACATTCTCCCCCACTTAAAACAAACGTTCGTCCTCAAACGTTCCAAGAACTTCCCTTGATATGCTTGAATCACTGACCAACACCTCGTGCACCTGCCGTGCTGACACAACCCCTTATTAACACATAAACTTGATAAAATCTGACGATGACCTTCTTTATTCATACAGCAAATCCCGGACTCAAGTCCAACTTCTGAAATTCCCCTCCATGCCTGCTCTGATTCATGAATACCGTATCAATTACTACACGAGGCACCAGAACACAACTGCGTACGTTTGCTGAAACGACATCATACATTACATTGCCCATTTGCTGCCCACAATGACGCTCTCTAAACCTTAATAGCCAAAATTCTACGAATCTGATGCTCTTAGTGCACCTTATGAGATATAAACACATATCATGCTATAATTCTGACGATACAACCCTAGCGGAGAAGGCGTAGATACTCCCAACCGACTGCAGAGCTAACAAAACATTGAAATCCTTTTCTTGACATAGATCATCATCTCATTGCAGACCAAATAGTGGTGATTGTCCTGTAGTTTACTTCACAAAAATCTCATCGCACTTGACCCCTGAACCAATAACCTCGTCACACCCAGTGCGAACTGTTCAGACAGCCGATCCTCCCAGACATGACCAATAGCTACACACGATGCCACAATGCGCCAATAGGCCACAACTCGAACATGTTACATAAGAAATAACTTAGGAAAGGACTACTCGACCCACACAACCAATATAAACCTCTTCCTAAAAACATAGGAAGTTAAAACACAAGGAAAATGATTATAGGAGCCTTACCCAACATCACACTGTTGCGGCGCGCCACGCAATCCAACTAACATACCCGTGGCGGCGTACCACCCGATCCCATCATAAAATTTACATAAAGAGATAAACACGGAGCTGAATTGCTCATTATTACAATCAATGAATACCGCTCACAGGCACACTAAGTGCATAATACCATTCTGGGGAGACTGATAGAGCCACAGGCTACAAACATAAAGAACAGTTGAGGTGCGATATATAACCTGAATCTCAAGAGCCGCTCCGCTCTCATAACCATATCACTACGCGGAATCTCAATTCACACGACCTTATCAAACTGTTTCACAACTCACACGGCACATTCACAATATACTTGAACTAACGAAAACGAGACAACATCTGATATTCCAACACCCCTTTCTCCGTGAAGCGCTATACTGAAGTGAACACACCTGCCCTGTACGAAGCCCAAGATTTTATTTTAGATCCAGTAACACACTTCAAATCGATTCCGCTTGCACTGAACTTAGCTAATAGCTTCACCTGGTTCACAATACCCCGATTCTTCTCGTAATACACAAGGACAACCATCATAGCCGGAACCGACACCCCCACAATCCACAATCGAGTGAACTGAACCCCCTTTCAGGCCTAAGTTCTCAATTAAGCAATATCGCCCTTCCTTATTCTTGGTCTAAATCTTCAATCTCTCGGGTGGCTACATGCCACACTTATACGATCTTCCCGTGGTCGGGCTCCCACAACCTTCAACACAAGGAAACCAGTCTATACACCCATACCACCGACTACATAACGCGGTAAAACAATTCAAGAACCCATCAACAGGATGCAACCCTCTTCCACCGAACATCGATCTCAGGCAAAACTGAAGATAACACCAGCTTATTCTAAATATTCGAATCCCTTGCCCTAGCTCCTCTGAGCTTATGACTTCTAGATGAACACCAAACCGCGATCTCGATTCTTACTTCCAGTCCCCTACTGTTTATTGCACCTGACATGGCAATATGATAAAGCGCAAAAATTCCATCATAACTCCTGAACCATTATTAGGGTGAACACTTCATTACCTAGGAACCCTTTTTACTTACCTCAATTCAATAGATTCATAACAACACACAAGTGAATTCTCACCATCACGCAACATGCAAATCCTTAAGTAGTGGTCTATACCACCATAAACCTTCCGGGACCCGCCTACACTTGACAGGCCATAACACTTGAATGCTTCCATTTGAAATCTATTACGATGGCCGATATTCCCCACACATATCTGCACAGACCATACACATACTCAATCACACCGAAGGAACTGATCATTGCTGCACATGTGCCATTTCAAACATGGCTAACCCATCTGTCTTCTTTTAATCATCTTTATTGCCTCAGAAATAGTAGCAACTTCCTTCAACTCATGGCAAACTCAACCCTCACTCATCCCGAGTGACCTTGATTCACGAGACCATGCTGCCTAAATCCCGCAACCCGTCTCATACCCTCCAAGTAAGCTTCTACAACCCGGAGTCTATTTCTCTTACTCTTTCAATACCATTCTGCACACTGAAAATAAGACAGAACACTCCAACCATTCTCCCCTTCCCAGAAATCACGCTGCAAAAGCTCAATTCTTAATCATGCTGTCGTCTTCAACCCTCAAACACCGCGTGCTAAAATTTATGAACTCACTAGGACCACTGCTGCGAGTTACCCATTCTGACTGGCCCCGAATACAATCAACTCCAAGGTCCTTCTAGCACACGAACATCCCCTCAATGAAGTACGTGACTGAGTCACTACCTTACATCTCGCTTATGCCTTAAGCAAAATTCTGAATCTCCCAAAACCTAACCCTTGTTCAATAGGACCAACTTGCCTAGATTTATCAAATCCCATGCTTAATTACCGCTTTACTCCTTTCCCTTAGCCGTACAACTTGCATATACGTCGACGTTCCGCAATCACATGAAAACACAAGCCTACAACCCGAGTGCAGGTGGTGGGACTCCCCCACTTAGCCGAAGCTACTCTCTGCACCACCTTAAACACTGCAAAGACCCCTTCTCTCCCGTTGACATAACCTTGCTCAACCCAAATCTGTCCAATTCCTCTGAATCCCCCCATTGGCATTCCCTGACTATTTGAATTTCCTACACCATTCACCACTTCTACCTCCTACCGACTAGCCACTCGGACCTCTCACCGAATTTGCAAACTCCACCACCGCTAACCTACTCATTGAAGACTACCTGTTGGTCCCAAACGCACACGAAAGTATACGTGGTCGACAAATAATATAGGATTTTAAGTCCAGATATCGTACCCACAGACACATGTTATTAACTATCAACTAAAATAAACCCAAACAATTAATCTATTCAAGCGAACATTAAAGTATGACTATTTAACTAAAATTAATCTAGAATAGTAAACTATGAAATTAACAAAATAATTGGTGAGATTTTAGATACGAATTCTATGAGATCCGATATTCTAGAGTCATGGGTTAGCTAACAATCCTGTTGAGTTTTCCACTTAAATCGTCTGATTAATTTATCTAGATTATTGATTGACGAGGTTAATATTGCTCGTAGCCTTCTCCCGAAGTACAAGTTGCCTATTCAAGCTAACCTAACGCCTATATTCCTATGAAATTAGGATTAACAAGAACGCATTAATAATTCCAATATAAAAACCACGCAAGGCAATTAGGTATATTCCTATCCTAATCGCAAATCCGCTCCCCTTAAGGGTTAAGATCTTGCTCTACCCAATCTTATATGCAATCTAGAATTCCCTCTCCCNAAAAACCACGCAAGGCAATTAGGTATATTCCTATCCTAATCGCAAATCCGCTCCCCTTAAGGGTTAAGATCTTGCTCTACCCAATCTTATATGCAATCTAGAATCCCCTCTCCCATGTTCAATCCTAGATTCATAAATAGTATTCAATTGGTGATCAAGCAATCAAATAATTAAGCGGAAGATTGAATAAATAAACCAATATGATAAAATAATAAGAAAAATTCAAGCTTCAAACTACAACGTTCATGTAGCACCAAAAACTCTAGAACTATAAAGTATGAAATTAAAGGAAGAGAAGAGAAGAAAAACTAGGTAGAAGCCTCCTTCAAGCGTGGTGTGTGTTCCTCCACGTCAAATCCCCCTCAAAGTTGTGTTTTTGGGTCTATTTATATGTTTTGAGACAAACCCTAAACGTGTAGGATACTTCTAGTCAAACCGGGAAACACTTAAAACCTTAAAAACTCGGACTGGACCGGATCAGGGACCAGGCGTTATAGGCCAAACGCCTGGCTAACGCCTGACCAGGCCTGGCGTTATGGACCAAACGCCCCCAAACGCCTGGTCTCACCAGGTTCACTCCTTTTTGACACTTTAGCGTATTTTTGACGTTTATGCATCTATTTAGCTCGGCTTACATATCCAATTCACCTACACATGAAATAGACTCCATTATGCACATACGACGTGTATTTTTATCATTAACGCACATAAAATGTAAGGCACATAATGCTTTAAACCATGAATTATAGCCACGCATCAACACCCACACTTAGACTCTTTCTCGTCCTCGAGCAATGGGACAATCTACTACCCTTCAACACGTACACATTTCATTATCAAGGAGTATTTTACTTTTCAGTCACACACCTTACCCCTTAACTATGATCAATACCGGCAATCAAGTATGAACATACAAAATTTCACATTCTTCCCCTTCTTTAAACATGCCAAAGTATAACAACTTAATCAATCATACCAATAACCTAATTGCAACCACCCAACCTTAATAGTAACCTTGCAACTACTAAGCCCTCTCAATTCACGCACCTACTCAACAAGAAAGTTACAACATTACCAATCGTTCATGAGATCATGTGCCCTCACCAACAACAAAAGAGTGAATATAACNGCACTTTAATACACTACCTTCACAAATCAACACATATTCTTCTCAACCAATTCCCTTGCCACAATTCATATTCAACATAGCGCTTTTTCAATTAAGCACTTCTATATGTTCACTAGCACAAATAAATAAAAATTTGGAGGTGTGTATCTTTTTGTACATAGTTTTACTATCATTTTTTTTCTTTCTTTCCTACACACACTCCATGCATGAAGATTCAATGGCTAGTGACATCTTGAATACAATTTTTTTTTTGCACTAACAAGCCTTTCCATGGATCCACTTAAAAGTTAATCCCCAATATCTCACCTTACTTCTTTTAGTGACTAAGTTCCTTAGGAGGAAAAGGTGCAAAAATCTCAATTTAAGAACAAAAGAGGAGTATGGCTTGTAATGTGGGTACCAAAGAAAAGGTCAAACGGCTCAAAGGGGCTAGCAAGGGGAATTTTTAATTTTTATGTGACAAGCACATCCATGATCAAGCAACAAAATGCCTACGTCATCTCCTACACTAGCATAACCTACAATTTCGCTTCGATTAACACACGGGGCAAGTTCTAGAATACACATGATATCATAGAAAATCACTAAACCTCACTCACACATTGCACATGACTCAATCACAACGGTTTTATTCAACTCTCAAGTCAAGCAAGCACACAAAATTGAGAGAATTAAGCAGTATTACACTATGCAGCATACAAGTCGAGTAACTGAGCTAAGGCATCAAAAAATAGGCTATTTATTTTTTCTCAGACATCACATGTCAAACCAAATATAAGGGAAAGAAGAATGTCTGTCATAACCTGATATACCGGCATCAAACATGTCATAGGGTATTTCTAAGTTACTCAGTTTCTTCCTACCTACTCAAAAAAAAAAAAATTAAAGTGCCCGGTTCAAGCTACACCTTTGGAAAAGAACCGGTGCCCAAAGAAAAACCAAGGGATACTCCCTACCTATCCTAAAAAAACAAAAAATCATTTTGGAATTTTTTCTTAATCGGACTTTATCCCTGAAGAAAATTGTCCAACGGATCCATCGTTGGGAAAAATCCGAGATTTTTCTAAAAAACAATAATTTTATACAATTACACCTCAGAAAGTAGTTTCTCCACTCCACACTTATGTTATGCATAGTCCTCGATGAATGATCACAAAGAAAAATATTAAAACAAGGGTGAGAAATACTCCCTGAGACCCCCTCGGTCCTAGCTCGGACATGATTCTTAATCTTTAGAGTCGGGATGACCCCACACTTAAGCTCAAACATGCCCCTCAGCTTCAACTTTGGGTACTCAGACTTCCCCTACTCTGCAAAATAAAAACAACACAAAACTGACACTAAAAGATAATGAAAAGATATACAGGTTGGGTTGCCTCCCAAGAAGCGCCTTATTTATAGTCGTGGCACGACTCTGCTGCTTCACCACTTTTTCTTCCACTTTGAGGATATGAATTGCGTCCTCAATTTTGCATCAATTTTTCTGTCACGTTCATGAGGTGGTGTTGTAACAATGAAGGAACCAAACAGTAGGTATCGCATCTTGCACTTCTTGGCCCTTAGGTGAGG
>ML321219.1:0-104122 GCA_005239505.1 Nicotiana paniculata
AACTAAAAATAAAGGCAGAATCTAAATGAAAGCAGAAGTAAAAATGCAGGAATTAAAGACAACAGATTTTTATATTGATTCAGATTCAATGTGAATCCTACTTCCAATCCCCTTGGGTTGCAATGGTGTTCTCTTTCGAGTATTTGAAGTTTCTTGATACAGGAGGGTTGGTGTTGTTATATACCAACAACTTCGTCACTATATTACTTCTTTTCTCGCTTCTCGATACAAGACCTTACTAGTGATTGTTCTCTCTTTCTTCTTTCCCTAGTTACACAGTAGATCTAGAATAGACTACAATGTTTTTTTGGAGTAGAACAAAAATATTGATACTGGTTTGATCAAAGTATATCTCTTCCATGCCGGTACAAATGTATATTTATACTCCTTTGTCTTGTGAATCTTGAGAAATTGCAAACCCAAGGGAGTTGATCTCAGAAAGAATCGTAGAGTGATTCTTTCCAAGAATAAGGTATTGCTTCTGTTGATTTGCCTTGACTTGTGGTCTTGATTGAATTTTTCCTTTGCTGGGCAGATATTCCCGTTATTTGAAGTATCAAATAAGATCCCTTGATTCCGTTGATAGTGTCCTTTGATGGAGGAATCTTCAGTGCATAGTTTCGTGACCTTGATTTCCTTATATTAAGGTCCTTCCTATAGTATCCTTCCTTAATTTTCTACAAAGTCTTTGATTGATTTTGCATTTGAAGTTTCTCTACTCCTTCTTTTTTTGTCTCAAATCTTCGATGCTTCCTTTTAATTTATTAGGGATTATTTCCACACATAAAGAATGTGTTATTTTTCATCACTAAAATAAATGTAGATATAACTATGTAACGACCCGGCCGATCGTTTTGAGAGTTATAACCCCGTTTCCCCCATTTCTGCTTCCTTTTGTATCCTTTAGCTGTATTTTATCGTATCGTGTTGGTTGGTTCGGGTCCGGTGTGGTTTCGGAATGGAATAAGACACTTAGTCTCCTATTTAGAAGCTTAAGTTGGAAAAGTCAACTAGATGTTGACTTATGATTAAACGATCTCAGATTTGGATTTTTAAGGTTCGCTTAGATTCGTTAGGTGATTTTTGACTTAGGAGCAAGTCCGAAATGTAATTTGGAGATCCGTGGTAGAATTAGGCTTGAATCGGCGAAAGTTGGAAATTTGGTGATTTTGGTCGGCAGTGGTAAACTAGCTATCGGGGTCAGAATGCAATTTCAAAAGTTGGAGTAGTTTCGTAGTGTCATTTGTGACGTGTGTGTAAAATTTTAGGTTATTCGTACGTGGTTTGGTAGGTTTCGGCGTCGTTCGCGAAAATTGAAAGCTTAGAAGTTCTTAGGCTTGAACCGAGGGTAATTTGGTGTTTTAATGTTGTTTTGAGTGTTGCGAAGGTTCGACTAAGTTCGTATGTTGATATATGACTTACTGGTATTATTTGTTGAGGTCCCGAGGGCTTCAGATGAGTTTCGAGTGGTTATCAGATCGATTTTTGGGCTTTGGGAGATAGCTGATTCTGCTGGTTTTTGAGGCTGCTGGTGTTTTCCGCACTTGCGGATGGGGAGCCGCAAGTGCAAGGTCGCAGATGCATTTGGTGAGTCGCAGATCTGGATTTAGAGGACCTAGGCTGGCTCCGCAGGAGCGTAGAATTGGTCGCATCTACGAGCCCGCAGATTCGAGACCTGGGGAGCAGATGCGGAAGGGAGATGTTTGGCCAATTCCGCAAAAATGGAAAAGATACGCAGGCGCGCGTCCACAGGTGCAGAACCTTGGCCGCAGGTTCGAAATTTGAGGACTTAAGTGATTTTCGCAGGTGCGGTTCCGCATGCGCGGATATTTGGCCGCAAGTGTGAAAGCCTTGGGCAGAAAGTATAAAAAGAACACTTCGCGAATGTTGGGAGATGTTGGTCCATTCCCACCATTTTCAAGTCATTTTTTTGAGCTTTTGGAGTGATTTTGAAGGGAGATTCAAGGGGTATTCAATGAGGTAAGTTGCATGAGCTCTAATACTCCCATCTATTGTGATTTCCGTTGTTTAATCATTTAATTAGTGGAAATTTGGGGTTAAAATGAGGGGTTAGGGCTTGGGATTTTGGAGAGTTTGATGGGAGGATTTCATGGATCAAACTGTGTCGGATTTTCATAAATTTAATATGTATGGACTCGTGAGTGAATAGGCTTCCAAGTTTTGTAAATTTTGTCGGATTTTGAGACGTGGGCCCGGGGGCCGGGTTTGAGCCAATTTTGGGTTTGGGGTCTAATTTTATAGTTTTTGTGTTGGAATTCATTCTTTTAGCATAAATTGATGGTATTGTACTGATTGTGAATAGATTCGGAGCATTTGGAGGCGGAATCGAGGGCAAAGAGCATGCAGAGTAGAGATTTGATTGGTTTGAGGTAAGTAACAATTGTAAATCTAGTCCTGATGGTATGAAACCCCGGATTTTGTGTCATGTGACTATTTTGAGGTGACGCACATGCTAGGTGACGGGCGAGTGGGTGTGCACCGTTAGGGATTGTGACTTGGTCCATCCCGAATCAACCGTAAAGTTGTATATTTTGTTGAAGCTATATGATACTTATGTATTTTAGAAAGAATCTCTGTAAATCTGGTTGGATGCCATGTTAAGGACTTATGCCAGGGTTGTTTGGAATCTTAGATGTTTTTTCTGTCTATCCTCTCATTATTTTTGATTGAAAATCTATACTCAGTCATGTTATACATATTTACTGCATAGATCAGCCACTATTACTCTATTTTGATGCATCATGTAATGTTGTTTCGCTGAATACTTTGATTTTCGAGAGCCCAAGGGGCTGCAGAGGTTTATGACTGAGTGAGGTCGAGGGCCTGATTTGAGAGGATATTTTGAGATCGGACTGCATGCCGCATCATGTTTGATATAGGCCGAGGGCCTAATTGATCTATGACATGATTGGCTTGATATAGAGCTTGGGCTGAAGGAGACCCTCCGAAGTCTGTACACACCCCCAGTTAGCGCAGGTACCTACTCAGTGCGAGTGCTGAGTGCTGAGTTTGCTGAAGGAGCCCCTCCGTATTTTGCTGAGTTTTTGTGATATGAACTTTGCTTGCATTATTACTCCTTACTACTTCTCAGTAGTTATTTACTATTGTTACATACTGAGTTGGCATACTCACGTTACTCTCTGCACCTTGTGTGCAGATCCAGGCGTATCTGGACACGGTATCAGATGTTGACTATTCTGGTTGCATATTTTCTCGGCGATAGCAAGGTAGCTTCCTGGCGATCTGAGCCCTGACCTTCTCCCTCTTATCTTCCTTTAGTTGTTTTAGTTACTTTCTAGACTATGTTAGTCTCGATATTGTCATACAAATATAAGTAGATGCTCATGTCTAGTGACACCCCAATGTGGGGCGTTTCTTTTCCGCACTTTTGTTTTTGATTTGAACTCATTTATGAAGGTTTTATATTGAATAACTTTGAGATTATCTTTAAAATGAAAATATCGATTTGTTCTAGAAGTGTGTCGGCTTGCCTAGTACCACGATACGTGCCATCGCGACAGGATTAGATTTGCGCCGTGACAAGTTGGCATCAGAGCCTAGGTTACATAGGTCTCACGAGTCATGAGCAGGTTTAGTAGAGTCTTGCGGATCAGTGCGGAGATATTCAGACTTATCTTCAAGAGGCTTCAGAACCCTTAGGAAAAATCTCACATTCTTGAACTCATGGTGTGCGAATCTGTTGATTTTTATAACTAAACTTCTATTGTTTCATTCTCTCATAGATGGTGAGGACTCGCACTACTAGGCAGAGTGACCAGCCATCAGTACCACAAGCCAGGGCCGCGAGAGGTCGCGGTCGCGGTCGAGGGCGTGGTAGGGGTAGAGGCGCAGCCCGCACAATAGCCGGCGTAGTACCTATAGACCCTCTAGTTGCTCTAGACCTGATCTCAGTCGCTGATGCCCCAGCGGGACAAGCTCATGCACCAACTGTGCCTATTGTGATCCCTGGCCTTCAGGAGGCCGTAGCTCAGATTTTATCAGTATGTACTGGCCTTGCTCAGGCGGTCTCTATTTTTACGGCCGCAGCTACTTCACAGCCCGGGGGAGGCACTCAGACTCCCTCCGCCCGCACACCGGAGCAGGTTGTTCAAGGACTTGTTGTAGCTGCTCAGGACTATGTAGTTCCTGTTATTCATGAGGATAAGCTGCGTAGATTGGAGAGGTTAGGGAGACTCCAGTCTCCATCTTTCAGTGGTACAGAGGGTGAGGATTCACAGGAATTCTTGGATAAGTGTTAGAGGATGCTTCGGACAACAGGTATTCTAGAGACCAGTTGGGTCTCATTCACTACTTTCCAGTTCTCTGGGGCTGAATTTAGTTGGTGGGAGGCTTACGAGAGGCGTAGGTCGGTTAGCGCATCACCCGTTACTTGGCAGCAGTTCTCTGTTTTCTTTCTGGTGAAGTTTGTACCTTAGTCACGGAGAGAACAGTTGCGCAGGCAGTTTGAGCAGCTTCATGGGGGTCATTTTTAGCACGGTGGAGGCCGTCCATTCAGGCATGCTCAGTCAACTTGCCCAGTTCACCCAGGTGCATCATCGGGCTATGGTTCTCATTGTTCTCAGCAGGGCCACTCATCACTTAGTGCCCTCTGTTGATACCAATTTTTTTCCTCATATTTAAAAATATATATATATACTCTCAAAAGAGCATGCTTCCATTACTATTTAGTTTACGAACCTATACAAACATTTTCTATAATTTCCCATAGTTTTTGAAGCTCCAAATTAATTTATTCTTACATTTTTATTATATAAATATCTATAATTATCCTTCAAATTATTTTGTGATGACCTAATCATCAAAATTTATTATTTAAACCCACATGTATGTTTTATAATATTTTACTTCATTTTCTATAGTTACATTTGTATTTTTATGCTAATTGCACATTTTTATAATAATAGCCTACACTTTGCAATTAACTGCATTTATTATTTTATTTAGATTTAAAAATAACTTTTTACATGTTTAAACCCTTCAACTATTATTTTAAACTACTTATTTTCTTAAATAATATTTTTAATACCTATTTAACTATTTTATTAACAAATTTTTCCTTAAGTTCTTTATTTTTTTTAAAAACCTGGCCATGGTTTTAAGCTAATTTTCGGACCAAAATGGCCCAACACCTAAGGCCACATCATCTCCCCTCTCAGTAGCCCAAACCAGCTAACCCGGTCATGACCCGTTTTAAAGAACCCGCCCAACTCCCCTTTTGATATTGGTCATTAATCTTAAATGATCAATAACCCATAATAATTCCCTACCTCTCTTTATAACCTCACAGCCCTAAACCCTAACCCGTTTCCCAAACCGGCCGCCTCTAGATACTCTCGAACCTTCTCCCTCACCTCACAAACCCTAGTCGCCACCCCAAGCCTTATCTGAATCTAGCTTGTCCATGGATTCTTACCATGATTTACTTACCTTTTCCGGATTATACCGTTATTGCTTTTGTAAACACGGTGTTACTTAGTACTCGCCCAATTTTGGCAAGTATCAGTGTTTGAACCAAATGAAATCAACCTTATCCTCCAAGATTTGCACAATACTTCGTCCTTATGCGTTAATAGCAAGGCTATGAGGTTCAGATTCCCCAGATCTCCGACCAATTTCTGATCCTAGTCAAACTAGGGTTTACCGGGTTTCTTCTCCTCATCCGATTCTAAATTGATTTGTGTGTGTTCTTCTTTCCTTTTTATGTTTGGTTGACTTTATTTTCATACTTATGTGTTTGTTTTACCACTATATAAACCCCTCCCACATTCCCTTATTGGACTGACTTTAATCGTTAAGTTTCACTAAAAAACTAAAGGCTTTCACTCTGTTATTCTCTCCTTCTTTTGTTCTATACTTTGGCTCTTGGACGGCTGAAAGCCAAGGCCACTGGAATCCTATCTTTCGACTTTACTTGGTGCGAGCACTGCCCTAGGTTCCTTTAAAGCCCTTGGGAACTTTGACGCACTAAGGTCCTGGGTTATACTGCTCTTTGTTGACGTCCAGAGTGTTTTGGACTCTATTCTTTCTTGTTTGTCTATTTGTCAATTAGTAACTAGTGAGTCCTTTAGCCTTTGTAATGTTAATTCTCTTGTGTTCATGATCTACATATTCATACCTCTGAAATTTCATATCCTAATGTGTTTCTAAACTAATATCTATATGCAACCTTGCTAATATCGAATCTGTTTTGGGATACGAACCTCATTAGCATTCGATTATACCTAAACTTCCAGCTCTGAGATATGTTTATGCTTAACTTGAACAGTTTAGACTCTGTTAGTACTTGAATGTTTACATTGGCTATGTGGCATCAGTTTGTTTCCTGCTTTGTCCTTTATCCCTATATTGATCGACTTGTATCTATAATGTTCCCTAATCTATGTTAAGATGTTCACTCAGCTATGAATTTCTCCTATGATCATTTTTATCACTCATTATGTCACTAGCTTTCCCGATTCTGTATTCCATAGTAATTAGTTGGGGAATTTTAGAATAGCTTCTTAACTTGTGTTTCCCTTTAATCTTTGACACTGTTTTGCCTTATTGATGTGAGTTGTTATGTTTAATTTATGCTGTTCAGCATTAATGCTCTATTTTTATCTTTTTTGGCATAATGCATCTTTGTATATTAGTTTTGTAATCCTAGAAGTCATAATCCCATGCTTCCTACAAAATGTTCTCTGCCCCACATGCTAAGTGTGTGAACTTGTGATTTCAGCATGTCTTTGTGAGTGTTGTTTATCTTCTTTGCTTGTATGATCATTGTGTAATCACCCCTGCTACATCTATTTATAAATCATAATTGCACCTCTTCAAACTCTACCATTTGATCACTATTCTCTCACCCTCATTGGTTACCTATACTACTCTGAACCTGTAACTCTTGGCCGGCTGAAAGCCAAGGCCACTAAGGCATTCTCTATTGATATCCCTAGTGTGAGCGCTGCTCGGGGTCCATTTGAGACCCTTGTGAACTATGACACACTAGGGCTTGAGGTTCTATGGCCATTCTCTTTGCCACTAAGATCTGAGATATCTTTAACACCCAGTGATGTCCCCCTTCTGTATATTGAATGTGCAAATTGATTTGTTTAAGTGATTGGTTTCTAGATCATATGGTCAACCTATAGCTGTTTGGTTTGGTTCGAATTCTCCTATGGTTTCTAGGCTATGCTTATGGATATAGTCCATGTGAGATCTAGGTGTGCTAATTGGTGGAGAAATAACTTAGTGGAAGGCATGGAAAATGTTGCGTATCTCTTTGGGTCTGTCTTGGGCCTACTGTTGTTATTTGTACCACTTTTGTAATTACATTATTGGGTCTGTAATAATTCTGTAATAAACAATTGGGGTGTTAGTAAAATTGGGAAATGAGCATATCCTGATGCCTGCATGAAAATGGTAGAAATCATGTCTATAGGATTTATGTGATCTATTTTCTATCTGACCTGCTATATGTGTCATTTAATTTTCTTCGTGAACTATTAGAGATCAAATTATTAAGGCAATCAAACACTCACGTAACTGGTATACTATCAAATCATAAGTGTTCTATTTCTTCTCATGTCTATTGCTATGTGTCGCTAGATAGCATGCCTATAGGAAATAATTGCTAATAACCGCTCTTCAATCTGCACCATTTTCATTAGATATCATGCTTATAGGATTTTAACTATTCAATTTGCTAATGCATCATATTTTCCATCTAGAAAGCATTCATATAGGAGCTAAATGTATAAAAAAAATATGTTCCAATATCCAACACTTAGAAATCATGCCTATAGGACATCACTACGCGCTCTAAAGTACTAATAATGAACTCTTCAAACGTCTTTTTATTGTTTAAGCCATGCGACCATTGAGCACGAGTAATTATGAACATTTTTTACTGTCCCTTACTGTGTAAACCACTTAGAGATCATGCATATAGGTTCATTAACTTACGTATGTAGTCTCAATAAGCGACTTAGCAGCATCAGATACTCACAAACTGGTAATTGAGAAATCATAGGTCTAAAAATGTTCTGCACTTCTAAGTGAGATCATATAAAAGCCATGTCTATAGAGCTTAAACGACTTCAATCTCCCTCAATTATGAAACTTCCTAATACCTAACGTAGAAATCTGTTTGCGTGCCTTTGTTGTCTAATTACAGAGGCNGTCGCTTAGTTTTAACATTTTATGAGAAGCCTAAGTCAAGTCTAGAACTATCAAAATTAGAGGTCCAATGCCTCTTGGACCATAGGTATGGGACGGGTAGTGCACGCGTAAGACACGACTTAGAATCAACTAGTATGATTTAGGTAATAACTTAAAGATAGTAATCGGACAATAGTAGATAATAGTATGTGCCCGCTGAATAATATGAGTAACACCCCATCTCTAGGGAGTTGTGAAGTATTATTTATGTTGCAAGGGGTGATCCTTTAGGCTAAAAAAATTAGGACCCCCATCTTGTTCATATTTACCTTTGAATCAAGTGTTTGTATTTACTCAAAAGTCTTTGATATTATAATGTCCCAAATTTCTTGCTTTTCTCTGTCTTTGTTTATCTGACTAATTTATATAATTCAAGTTTAGCCGGGACCCACAATTGTGGACCTCGAAGAGTGCCTAACACCTTCTCTTCGAGGTAATTTCGAGCCGTTACCCGATCTTTGGTGATGCAAACTAGTGAAACCTGAGTCATATGCAAATAGGTGCCCTAACGCAAGAAAAAAGGGGCGCGACACTCTCCCAATACAGAGTACATCCCGTGCTCCATCAGTTCAGGGCTCCTCCATGCCAGGTTCTTTTACCAGTTATCCCGGTGTTAGGGGTTCCCTTCAGTCTTCGTCACCTGCGCTAGGGGGTTGTTTTGAGTATGGGGAGCTTAGGCATATATGGAGGCAGTGTCCTCGTCGTCATGGGGGTCCGCCTTAGCATAAGAGTCAGCCATCGATTTCATCACCAGTTATTTCACCACCCACCCAGTCAGTTAGAGGTGAAGGTCAGTCAGACAGAAGTCGCCCTAGAGAGAGAGGTCGATCAGGTGGGGGTGGGGCCCATTTCTATGTAGTCCTAGTCAGACCAGATGCTATTGCTTCAAAAGATGTGATTACAGGTATGGTCCTAGTCTGTCACAGAGATGCCTCTATAATATTTGACCCTGGTTCCACATATTCATATGTTTCCTCATATTTTTATCATTTGATGGATATGCCTCGTGAGTCTTTAGGTACCAATGGCGCATAATGATCCTCATGGAAATGTTCTTCCAGGGGAGGAGGTAGATGACAATGGTGAGGACGAGGTTAATCTAGTACCTCAAGGAAAAAAGACGAGGCCTCCAGGCTAATGACAACATTCCAGAACCTCTCCCACGTCCTCCACGGGCAGCACACCGGGTGCTTCCCAATGAAGGTTACACAAGTGCAATTGTCTCTCCTCGGATTCGGGCGGGCAATTTTAAGATTACAAATGCCATGTTGAACTTATTGGAGAAAGTAGTTTTGTACTGGGACACCCCATCAGAATGCATATAAAAATCTAAAGGGTTTTGTGGATACATGTTGGGGGGAGCACCCAGACGAACGTGTCGGAGGATGCGCTGAGATTGAGACTTTTCCCTTTCTCACTTAGAGGGAAAGCTTTGTACTGGCTCGAGAGGCTCCCCAACCATTCCATCACCACGTGGGATGAGTTGTCTGATAAGCTTATAACCAAGTTTTTCTCCCCGGGACATATGACGGAATTGATGGATGAGATCTTAGCCTTCAAATAGAAACCTAATGAATCCCTACATGAAATCTGGGAGCGGTATAGAACTATGGTAATGGAATTCCCCAACAATCACATGGCTGAAGCAATGATTTAGCAGAATTTCTATAGGGGTATTAAAATGACCAATCAGTGCGTGGTGAATCAGCTAGCTGGGGGAAATTTTATGAAGATGCCTTATGCCGATGCTTGTGACATACTTGATGAAATGGATGACACTTCTTCAGCTTGGCAAAGTCGGGCAAAAGATCCTCAAGGTGACCCGAACCTTCACAAGGAACTTCATGATCACGGACAAGCCATAACTGAGTTGACAACTACTATGAATCAGCTAGCAAAAGCCAGCTTCAACAAGTTCAAGGGACAAAGCAAGTAAACGCCATGGAAGGGGTGAATTTAGTGGCCAACAAGAGGAGACAACTTGGTCAACAAGTGCAAAACAATCAAGATCAATATGAGAAAAGTGGTAGTGGTTACAACCAAGACAATTGTTATGATGATCAAAGTGAGGAAGCTTTATATGCCAACAACTTTAAAGGACAACTGAGCAATTCTCCGAATCAACAATGGAGATCGCAAGGGAACAATCAAAACTGGGGCAACCAAGGCCAAGGGAATTGGAACAATGAAAACAACATTAATTCGAACAATTAGGGGAACAACAATAACAATTGGGGCGGCAACGGAAATAAAGGGGGTTGGAATAATATTAACAACCAAGGCAACTGGGCTTCAGGGTTCAAAGACTCGCGATGTATCAACAACCCAACAATCCACCTCCATATCATTCTCAAGGGCAAAGTTCTTCAGACAATAGGATGGGCGGATGGAGAGTATGTTCAAACAAATGGGTCAAATTTATCAATCATTTAACACTTTCCCTAAGAGGGAACTACCAAGTGACACGATAGTAAATCTGAAAGGTGGAAACAATACAGGCCATGCTATGGCTGTGACCACGAGGAGCGGTAGAGGTGGAGAAGCTAGTACCTCCAATCAAAAGAAAGTTGTGAGTGATGATGTTGTTTTGCAAAATGATGATGATCCAATAATTTATGAGCAACTGAATGATGAAGTGGGGATCAATATTCATGACAACAAGGAGGAGGCTCAAAATGATGTGACCCCGTCTAGGGAACACGTGATAGACATACCAAAAATGGTAGTGCCTAAAGCCAAGGCTCCTTTTCCAAGGCCACCTCCACCTTATCCTCAAAGATTGGCAAAGCAGAATAATGAAAACCAATTCAAGATGTTTATTGAGATGATGAAAGTTTGTCAATCAATGTGCCCTTGGTGGAAGCTCTCGAGCAAATGCCGGTTAATGCCAAGTTCATGAAGGACTTGGTAACTAAAAATATATCTATGAATTGTGAGACCATCAAAATGGCTCATCAAGTGATTTCTATTGTGCACTTGATGACTCCAATGCTTGAAGATCCCGGTACCTTCACAATTCCATGCACTATTGGTAGTGCTGACTTTGCAAAAAACTTTTGTGATTTGGGAGCAAGTATTAATTTGATTCCATATTCCGTATTCAAGACATTGGGTATTGGAAAATTGATAGCTACTCCAATGAGATTGCAAATGACGGATAGAACAATGAAGAGGTCGCTTGGTATAATTGATGATGTTCTTGTCCGGGTCGACAAGTTTATTTTTCCCGCTGATTTTGTGATTCTCGACTGCGAACTCGACTATGAGGTGCCTATAATATTGGGAAGGCCTTTCCTAGCAACAGGGAAGACATTGGTGGATGTGGAAGCAGGGGAGCCACCTTTGGTGTGGGTGATGAAAAAGTTGTATTCCACGTGTGCAAATCAATGAGGCAACCAAATAGTAATGAAGTTTGGTTTTTTTTGGATCTTGTGACTGAGCTAATAATGGATGACACAAGTGCCATGATCAATGTGGAAGACCCTATGGAAATTGTGTTGTTGAACCCACGAGGATGCTAAAAGGGATGGCTTGGTTTAATGTGGAAATGCTTTGCAATGAATTGGATCCTACTCATTTGGGCCACGTAAACTTTCGTTGGACTTGGAAAATCGGAAGACTCCACCAACAAAGATCTCAATCGAGGAGCCACCAACATTAGAGTTGAAGCCTATACCCTCGCACCTTAGGTATGAATTCTTAGGCCTTTCTTCTACATTACATGTTATTCTTTCTGCTTGCTTAACAAAAGTGCAGGTAAACTCCACCATTCGATGCTTCAAAGAAGGAAAAAGGAAATTTGATGGACTTTGGCTGACATTCGGGGCATAAGACCCACCTTTTGTATGAATAAAACTATACTAGAGGATGATGCAAAACCCTCTGTGGAACACCAAAGGAGGTTGAAAGAGGCTATGCAAGAGGTCTTTAAGAAGTAAATTATCAAATGGCTCAATGCAAGGGTTGTGTATCCTATTTTGAATAGAACATGGACTTCACCAGTACGATGTGTGCCAAAGAAGGGGGGTATGACTATGGTGAAAAATGAGAAAAATGAGTTGATCCCTACTTGGACTGTCACCGGATGGAGGGTATGCATGGACTACCGAAAGCTGAACAAAGTGACCCGCAAAGATCATTTTCCATTGATTTTTCTTGATCAAATGTTGGACAAACTTGCAGGGCGTGCCTACTATTATTTTTTTGATGGGTACTCAGGGTACAATAAGATTCTCATTATCCCGAAAGACCAAGAGAAAACTACCTTCACCTGTTCGTATGGAACATTTGCATTCTCATCGATGCTGTTTGGGTTGTGTAATGCATTGGCTACATTTCAGCGGTGTATGATGGCTATATTTATGTACATGGTGAAGGACTTCCTCAAAGTTTTCATGGATGATTTTAGTGTTGCAGGGGACTCATTTGAAGAATTCTTGGACAATCTTCACAAGTTGTTGGCCCGATGTGAAGAGAGAAATCTAGTGCTTAATTGGGAAAAATGCCACTTTATGGGTGCCAAAGTGATTGTTCACACCGATCATGCGGCACTCCGTTACTTGATGACCAGAAAGGACTCGAAGGCTAGGTTAGTGAGATGGGTTCTTCTTCTTCAAGAATTTGACCTCGAGATCATTGATAGAAAAGGAAGTGAGAATCAGGTAACAGACCATTTTCCCGCTTAGAAGGGGAAGGGAGGTCCAAAGATAGTCTAGAAATTAATGATGCATTCCCAGATGATCAACTCCTCTCCGTTTCTTTGTATGGTATGCCTTGGTTCATAGATGTTGCTAATTTCCTTGTGACAGGCATTGTCCTGAGTGAGCTCTCTTCTAACTAAAGGAAGAAACTCAAATGGGACAGTTTGGATTATTATTGGGACGAGCCCTATTTTTTCAAGATTCACAATGAAGGTGTGATCTGTAGATGTGTCCCGGAAGAGGAGAAAATGAGTATTCTTGATGCTTGTCATTCCCCTCGATATGGTGGTCATCATGGTGGGGCGAGAACTGCTTCCAAAGTTCTTAGCTGTGGATTTTATTGGCCAACCCTGTATAAAGATGCAAGTGAGATGTTTAAGAGGTGTGATGAATGCCAGAGAGCTGGGGGAATTTACAAGAAGGATGAAATGCCTCTCACCACTATTCTTGAAATTGACATTTTTGACGTGTGGGGCATAGACTTCATGGGGCCTTTTGTGAGTTTGTGTGGTAACACTTACATTCTGGTTGCTGTTGATTATGTTTCCAAGTGCGTTGAATCCGTGTCTTTGCCCAACAACGAGGCACAAAGTGTGGTGGCGTTCTTAAAGAAAAATATCTTCACAAGGTTTGGCACTCCTCGGGCAATCATCACTGATGGGGGTTCTCAGTTCTGCAATAAGGCCTTCGACACTTTATTTTCCAAGTATGGTGTCAATCATAAGGTTTCAACCCCTTATCATCCCCAGGCTAGTGGACAAGTTGGGGTCTCAAACAGGGAGATAAAGAGCATATTATCAAAAACTGTCAATGCAAATAGAACGAATTGGTCAAGGAAACTTGACGGTGCTTTGTGGGCTTATAGGAATGTGTACGAAACTCCAATCTGTATGTATTCGTATCGGTTGGTATTTTGGAAAGCATTCCATTTGCCGGTTGAATTATAACATAAAGCCATGTGGGCGCAGAAAAGGTTAAATCTTGAGCAGGATGTTTCAGCCAATCTCCGGGTGGAGCAACTCAATGAACTAGATGAGTTCTGATTTTATGCCTATTCCAGCTTGTCCTTATATAAGTACAAGATGAAGCACTTGCACGATAAATATGCATGGAACAATGAATTCAAGGAGGGTGACTTGGTTCTTCTCTTCAACTCTCGCTTACGACTGCGTCCGGGAAAGCTATAATAAAAATGGAGTGGCCCTTTTGAGGTGGTGCACGTGACTCCTTTTGGTGCTCTTGATTTGAAAAATAAAAATGGTGAAACAACTACCAACTTCGTTGCTAATCTGTCGCTAAAACGCTCGTGGCTAATAATATTTTTTTAATGCGTTGATAATCCGTCGCTAAATGAGATTCGTGATAGATTTTTCTGTTTAGCTACAAAATTTGTCTGTCGCTAAAACCTAAGTTTTTAGTAGTGAATCTTTAGAGTTAATGGGCTCCGAGTGAAGCATTACCTGGGCAAGTTTGATGACAACCATGTGATGGCATTGATAAATTTCCAATAATGATGGTAACATGCGTCATGCTGCGACGTTAAATCAGGCGCTTCTTGGGAGGCAACCCATGTGTTTTTCTTTCTTTTTGATTTTCTTCTTAGATTAGGCTTTGTATTGGCCTAACTGGTTGTGAAGTTTGTGTAGGAATTGTGTGTGCAGTGCAGGACTTTGGCTAAGTGTGGAAGTGTGAAACAGTACGCGGACCGCGCCCAATATTACATTGTCCGCGACATCATTTTGCGGGGGCACATATTGTCAGTGGATGCGGACTTGAAAAGCCTAGAATAGCAACTCTCTGAAGTTTTACTTGCGTCAGCGTTTGAAATTTTGTGGTCCGTGTTGATCTTACGCGGCCGCGCCCAATTTTTTCGCTCCCAGTGGACCATTTTCTGCAACAACCATTCAAAGAGGTAAAAACGCGGACCGTGGTGGAATTCCTCCTGACCGCGCTCAGTTAATTCGGTGAGACCGCTTTTGTGGAGTATAAATACAAGGTCCTAGTTCCTTTTACACTCTTCGAACCTTGAACTATCACAATGTCAGAGCACTGTTCATCTCCTCTTCTTTGAACATCAATCTCATTTTATTATCAATAGTTAGTTTTCCACTACAAAGTTCACAACTGGTATGCTCAAATTTTTGTATTAATTTTATTTCTTTATTTTCTTTTCCTTTAGTTTTAGTTTTTCTTTTTAATTAGGGTTTAATACATGCCAAAATCTCAAAATCACGCTTAATTGATGCTTATATTCATGTGTAATTATTTTACATGCCTAATGGGGGAAAGGGTTCTTCACTATGCCTGTTAATTGCCTAAATTCTTGCACTAAATGAAACCCTAAGTCTAAAATAAGTCATCATTGTGTGTCTGGTTTGAATTTCGCGTACCGCGGTCCAAATTACACGGTTCACGTTCATGATTTTTGAGAGCTGAGTATGCTTTTATGTTCGCGGACGCGGTGATTTATTTGCGGTCCGCTGTGACTTTAAACGACCGCGTACATAATTTTGCGGACCGCGTTCATGAGCTTTAGAGAGTTAATAAATTGGTTCAGTTGCCGTGTTCATTTTATGTGGTCCATGTTAAATGTTTCGCGACCGTGCCCATTTTTTTGCGGTCAACGGAAACCAATGTTCAGAGATTTGGTAGTCTGATCCCAACTCTTCCACGATCGTGCTCCTTTTTATGCAGACAATGATGGCCCTTCCGCGGCCGCGCCCATCTTTCCGCGGTCCGCGGTGCACTATCCTGGAGACCACTATTGCATTTTAAATGCATTTCTTTACTGACATATTGAACCAGAATACTAATGATCTTTCACTAATTGTGTTTGCAAATAATGGTGCGATCTCATGGTTGTCCTGAAAAATCACAAGGGAGGGGATAATCCTCCCGAGGCCGGGGCAGAGGGAAACAGATTGCACCCTTAGCACCACAAAGATTCATTGGCAAGAAGCAAACCCTCTGAAGACCCACTCCCGACTATTCTGCGACTAGTGAATATGTCTTATCTAGGGAGATTTCTGAAGGGGAGGCTGCACAACCTCAACAAGAGGCACAATCACAACCTTGTCGCCTCGTCAATAAATCTACCTCCTTGTCTGAGTCGTCTGATTGCTCAGAAGGAGGTAGTGAGGCTTCAGCACCATCCTCTCCGCCAGCTACAACTCCAGCCTCAACAATAACTTCCCTTATCAACCTTGAAGAGAAATATATCCCGGATGATGGGAGAGGAGGTGATACCCAAGTGGGGGGTTTGGTGAGATAAAGTAAGCCTGCAACATGGGAAAATAGATTTGTCAGTGAAAAAGCTTACCACAAGTTCCGGGAATGGTGGCCTCAAAGGACGCTCACCCTGGAGAGGCAATTCATTGAAAGAGATCTTCTACCCCATATTCCTAATGTGAAGAAACAATTTGATGAAAGAGTGGGGTGGAAATTCTTCACTAGCAAGTCGCCGGAGGTCAATGAGAACTTAGTCAAAGAATTCTATGCCAATGTTGCCCACATTAAAAAGGGCATCTATGTGACTAAGGTACGGAACCCGAAGATCAGGTTTGATGGCAAGACACTGAATACATATGTCGGGTTCGATGATGTGGATGAATACCTATACTTGGAGAAGGTGGAATTAGATGAGGCAACCCATCCATGGCTTGTAGAGGTGATAGCGATCCGAGGAAAAACACCAACTTGGCTTGCATCTAGGGTCCAAATTACTAGACACACTCTTTGTTTTGAAGCAAAAGGGTGGTGCACCTTTGTTTGAAGCCAGCTAGACCCATCTCAACATGACAGTGATATCCCAGTCTCTCGGGAAATAGTTGTGGCTTCTATCATGGCGGGGTACCTGATAAATTTGGGAAACATCATGGCCAGAATCATCACCAAATCTATCGAGAAGGAAGAAAGATCATACCCCTATCCCAACTGCCCCAGTCTGAGGACTTGGAGATACAGTTGGAGGACCCGGAGGGAGATGTTGAGTCTATGCAGCCCGAGGACCTTACTAGAGTGTCTGACCCCATGCAGACAGAGAACACATAGGGAGTTTTACTCTCTATCCCTTCCCTAATGTTATTTTTTCTTTTAGCATTGAGGACAATGCTATCTTTTATTTTTTTTTGTGGGTGGGGTGGGTGGGAGGGGTGGTCTTATTTTTATTTGATGACTGGCGTGTAATAATTCTGATACTATTTTTCTTTATTTTTACTTATCATTATTTTCAATTTCGTTATTTTTCACTTTTGTTATGTATATAAATTTAACATTCCATGTATATATTCATCCCCATTTTGTATATATTCGCTTCACTCCCTTATTGTACATATTCATTTTACTTTCCGTAGTTTATTTTAAAACTTCTTTTGTAATATTCCTTAATAGCTTAGCTTCTTATTTCCTTTAGTAGCTTCTTTTTGAATTTGTAGCTTCTTTTTACATTTTTGCGTGATCAATAATCCTTTGGTTTTCTTAATACCACGGTTCTTTCCAAAGGTGGATATTGTGTGAACCGGGTGGATCTTCCCAACGATGGATGGCGTGACAACCTTCTTTAGGGATTGAGTCTGTTTTTTCTTTGTGTTTTGATATATAGTAGTAATGAATACAAGTGGCTCAATTAGGATTCACTTAGTTGACTAAAACTATCATCAAGTGGTTTCTGTGAGGCATCGTTGATCTTCAATCTTAGCTAGGGTTGTTATGGGACCTAGACTCTATTCTCTTTAACAATCCAGTAGCTTGAGAGGTGAGGTATTGAATTGCAAGTCTAACTAACGTGTCAGCAAGTCTAGAACTTGCCCTGAATGTTTTTCTAGGCAAAATTCTAAGTGTAGCTCGATTTGAGAAGTGATTATAGGCTCTCCTTGGTCCCATTTTAAATTTGAAAAATTCCGTAGCCTACCATTATGATATCCTTAGTCAACCCCATTGAGCCTAAGCCTTTTACATTCAATAACCACATTAAAAGCCTTCATTCGTATTATAATGACCTTCTCTTGGCACACAATCTTTCCTTAGCATTCATGATGAACAAGAGGAAAAAACATAAGTTTGGGGGAGAGACGAGAAATTTCAAAGTGATGAAAGGTTCAAAGAACAAAAATAATTGATGAAAAGTAAAGGCAAAGAAAAGGATAAAAATTCAAAAAGTAGACTGTCAAAAATAGAAAGTAAAGGTTGAAAGGATTCAAGAAAACAATGTTGAAAGGCATGGAATGATGGAAAAAGGAGAAAAATTATTGTCATGAAGAAGAAAGAGTGATAATGTGTCTCTCTAGTTCCCCTAAGGAAGAAGAAAATTACTCAAAGAGTCAAGAAAGTATGAGCCAAAATGAGAAAATGGAGTGCTTAAGGAAAGATGATACCATCATAGTTCCTTATGTCCTACCTTGATCCAAAAAGCCTTCATTACATCCGCTAAAGAACTATAGGATTTGAAGTTTAGTGAGCTTACATTAGTGGTGATTTACATGATAGGCAATCTTATGTACTTAGAGCCGTACTTGTGACATTCTTTTGAGAGTGATGAGCGCACTTCTTTACAATCCCTGTTTTGAGTGTCACATTATATAAGGTGATATTAGCTCATGGATAGTATAGGAGGATGAGTCTGGATCCACAATGACCTACACGAGAGAGCGAGCTTCCTTGATGAATTGAGTCAATTCTTGATTCTTTTGTGTTACATTAGAACTATGGAACTCAAGAAGTCATAGCATGATGTTGTTGATAATGCATTTGTGTTGAGAGTAATTGTTAGTCTCAATTGATGCTGTATGAAGTCACCTTTGGAAACCTGAAATTTTCTTTTCTTTTTATTGTGGAGGTGAGAATTACCTTGTTTTCTTGAGGACAAGAAAAATCTTAAGTTTGGGGGAGTTGATACCTAGGGATTTTAGCCTATTATTTGCTCTCTTTTACTTAAGTTTTGGGTAAAAAATACATAAAGGTATTCCTGAAAACTATCTTAATATGTTTGCTTGCAGGGTTTGGTCAAAATGAGGCAAAGAAGCCATAATCAACTCATAAAGAAGTCAAACTTGCACAAATCCAAGGCCTAGACGGGAGCGCTGAGAGCGGCAGAAAAGCGCGGCCACGTAAGGAACACTGCTGAAGTGGTCACTATTACGTGGTCCGCAAAAGTAGATTCACAAAGGTTGTTGTTCAGCACAAGGAACAACGCTGACCGCGATGGAAAAGCGCGACCGCGGTTGAATTTCCACTGAGAGCGTATATCAAGGTTCAGAGACTCTACAGTTTGGGCTAAAATGAAGAACGCGACCCGCATCCAAATTTCGCGGCTGCAAATTAGTCTTACGCGGACGCGATTGGAATTTAGCTGAGAGTGCTTGACAAGGTTCAGAGGCTTTTAAACATGAGCATAAATGAAGGACGCGGTCCGCGTCCAAATTACTCGGCCGCGAAGGAAGCTTACGCGGACACGGTGGTCATTACGCTGTCAGTGAAACAAGGCCCAACCCAGGATCAAATATGAAGAAACAGAGACCGCGTTCATTATTACGCGGCCGTGAAAGCTCAGGCACAGACGCGGTCATAATTACGCCTCTGCGAATCCTCCACAGCTGCACGTTTGTCCGGAATTTTCAGTTTAGTATAAATAGATCTTTTTGACATTCTTAGGTCAAGTTTTGTTTTAGAGAGCACGTGAACAACTAGGTTTTACTTTTTGAGTAATTTTAGTGTAGATTTATGTTCAATCTTTCGATTTTCATCTTGTATTTGAATATTATGGCTTATATTTCATCTTTATCTTTGTTTTATGCTATAGTGAGTAGCTACACCCCATAGCTAGGGTTGTGACCCAACACTAGTGTGGGTATTTAATGGGTCTTGGATTTTAGGGCTTAATTGTTTATGGTTTAGTGATTTTAGCTTAATTCATACTTTAATTGTAGAATTGGTGGTTGTAAACACTGACTCGTGCTTTTATGACTTAAGGAATTGGGGTGAACTCAAGAGATTGATAGCTCCAATTAAAGGGTTAAACATAAAGATACTAATACCAACTTGAGCTAATATCTTTTGGTATGCATGAACACCCATTTGGACTTGAGAAAGCCAAATTGGGAAAAGTCACTCAAACTACCGATAGGTATAGAGTGAGCACCTATGTGTGATGGTTATATCACAACCCCAATCATAACAAGCTTGTCCTAGATTCTAGATACCCATTAGATACTCGCCTAGGCGGAAGTCACTTCCCTAATGCCTTTTAATCCTTGAAAACATTCACAAAAATATTGTATTTAGATTATTCTTAGCATTCAATAGTATTAAATCTAGAATAGAATCAATTACAACAATGTTTAGAAGTGCAATTAGAAACAACACACGCATCTAGAATAGTTAGATACCCAACAACAAACCAAATTAACTCCATGTGGAAATCGATCTCGACCTTATCGAGTAAAACTGCATCGACCACTCCTCACTACTATATGTGGTGTAGGGTTGGAATCGGTCAGGGGGCTTCCACGTTCTTTGCATATCTTAAGGATTTAATTGATGATTATTATCTTATTCAACTAACCCCATTAACCAATAATCAACCAATTACCCATATAATTAAGAATTATTTCAATTACTTAATATACTACTCACTTTTAATACACTTCACGTATCCTACTATCGTGGTCATGGGGTACCTTGTATAGCACTAGTCCACAAATACCGGGTATTATGGCTTGGACAATATTTTATCCTAAATCTACAACCTTCAACGAAACTTATTTTCTTTGATTCGTTTACCCTTTTATCCTTCATGGCAGTTACTTATCACTTGTTATAAATACCATAAGCACTTATAACATCAAAGATAGTCTTGTCCTCGTCCTAAAATGTTGTTATTACATTATTAAAATAATAAATCGTGGTACCATATAAAATCAATACATACACTATTATTTCGTTAAAACGTCCATGTAAAAATACATATATTTTCTCAACTATTAATTTTGCTAATCCCGTATAAAGAGTACAAATTTTCGTACGCTTCATTCTAAAAATGGTAAAAACATAACCTTCTTTTATGAGAAAATAACTTCTATTTTTTTTACAATAAAAAAAAAATATATTTATAAACTTTCTCATATAATGTGTATAATTTACCATATCCGAAAGTAGAAATAATGGTAACTATCCAAAATTATACTTATAGAACTTTTACTGAAATACTCCACTTAAAATAAAATACCACATTAACATAATATCTAACGATATCAAGTTTGTAAACTTACAGGGTCTCATAATAATAATGTCTTAAACCCTCTATAACCTCCTAATAGACATAATCCCTTTGAACTCATATGGGTTACTACGACTCATCCTAACATTAAAGTACGAGATGTAACACGTGCGCGCCGGACTGTTAACCCGATGCACCTGCCTCAGGTCCTGCACATCAAGTGCAGAAGTGTATCGTGAGTACCTAAACAACATGTACCCAGTAAGTATCTAGTCTAACCTCGAAGAAGTAGTGATGAGGGGTCGACTTCGACACTTACCATGGGTCACAAACATAATAATATGAATTTGTAATTTAGCATGAAATAGCAAATGATAATAGAACTTAAAGTAGGAAATAAGTAAACAATCCTTCATTTCTAGTAAGAACCAAGTCATTTCTCTCATCTATTCGTTTCACCTTTCAAGTCCGTGAAACGATATTAAATATAAAAGGGGTTGGAATATCTTTACGCACATGCTATGTAAAGGACGTACAACCCCATCCAAATAAACATAATAATATATTGTGCACTGTCGAGGGTCAAACAGCCCGAACAATATAATATATCAATAAATCCTGCTGAGGCGAACCACCCGCTCCCATGAGAGTAGGGGAAATTTACCCCACTTGTGGAATATATTTGCGAAGCGCTTCAACATAGATTTTCTCAAGTTACCATAATACCGCTCCATTCTTTTTCTATTAAGAAATTTAACAAGGAAACTTTGAAATATTTAAACCCTCAACCTCCGCTTTAATCCAAAAATTAGTAAGAATAAATAAAAAATGGTATCTACAAAATATGGTGTAAACCTAAGTCTACCCCGACATAAGCATGAATAGTAGCTACACACGGACACTCGTCACTTACCGCGTACGTAGGCCCCCACAAATAAAAACACATGTTGATTAAGTTCACCTATGAGGTTAATTCACTTTTACAAGGTTATAAAAGAGACTTAACTCGTCTTAAGGTCAACTTCCTGGTCCAAGAATATGCTCACACCCTAAATTCGGTACAACCCAAAACTAATCAAATAGTGTATACTAATCAATACACACTCAAAATTTCATATTCCAACTATATGAGATGTTACCCAACCTTAAATGTAAGAATCTTAAAATTCAGCCCCGGGCCCACGTGCTCGGATTTGGGAAATTTTCGAGGACCCGAAAGGTCATCCCGTATATTTTTAGCTAATTCTATTTTTCGAGGTCGTGAAAACCTCCTTCAATGTAACCTCGATTTGCGTGCGCATCCCGGGCATTTAGCCGGGAAGCTTTTATGTGAAAAAACTGATAAAAATGATAATTTTGTATTAGAAATTTGAATAAAGTTGACTTCAGTCAACGTTTTTGGTAAACGGACCCGGACCCGTGATTTAACGGTCTCGGAGGGTCCGTAGGAAAATATGGGTCTTGGGCGTATGCCCGGAATCTAATTCCAAGAAATGAATTTTTAAAAGAAATTGTTTTCTGAAAATAAAAGAGGTTTTTGAAAATTAAATTATATGTGAAACCTGGGGTATCCGGCCCTTATTATGGTTCCGGAGCCTTATACAGTTTCGACATAATATTTGTGCCATATCTGTGATGTTTGGTGAGAAACAGACTTCATTATATGTGATTCGGACCGTAAATGCAAAATTTGATGTTTAAAGAAGTTTTGAGGAATTTCATTGGTTTTTGGTTTAATTCATCGTTTTAGTTTGTTTTATGTGGTATGAAACCTCGAGCGAGTGTCTGTCTGTTTTGGATGGGTTATGGGTCGTTTTCTTCCATTTTTGAACTGTTATTTCTAGTGTCTGTTGCCCTCTTTCGTGATCACGTATCCCAAGATGCGATTTCATAGTGTTCTGTTTGCCCCGCCCATTTTTCCTTCATCGCGATTGCAGTGATTCTTTCGCGATCGCGATGTGTCCCTGCTGGTCGTCCAAACTTTGTTCTTCGCGATCGCATAGCTTCCTGTTCTCCTCCTCCGCGTTCGCGAACTCCTTGTCGCGTTCGCGATGAACAATCTGGGCACCTTTCCTCTTTCTTCATCGCGATCGCAAACCATGTTCCGCAATCGCGATTCATTTAACGTCTGGGCAGAATATAAGTTCTCCATAATCGGGGTTTCACCATTTTTAACATATTTTGACTTCTTGAGCTTGGGTTTTGGCGATTCTTCGAGGGTTTTTTCACACAAATCAAATGGGTAAGTGTTCTCCCACTATAATTAATTATATTTCATGAGTTAGTTCTTGTTTTTATTATTTAATTTGTGTTTTGGGTTGAGGGAAATGTGGGTGTTGAAAGAAAACTTCTAAAATGTAAAATAATGATTTGAAAGACCAGATGTTATCGGAATTGGAAAAATTTAGTATTGGTGAAGTCGTATCGGAATGGGTAATCGGAATTTGTAAAATTTGTCGAGTTCCGAGGTGCGGGCTCCGGGGTCGACTTTTGGGTCGATTTTTATGATTTTCTAAAGATTGAGACTTTATTTCAGAATCGTTCCTTATACGTTTTGTATGTATTTTGAAGTTGTTTTAGTTGATTTTGAGCCGTCCAGAGGGCTCCCCGCCCAAGAAGTCTATTTTTGAGTACCGGGTTGTCGTCTTTAAGGTAAGTATCTTGCCTATAATTGTGTGGGGGAATTACCCCTTAGGATTTGAATCTTCTATGTTGATTGTAGTCCGTGTACGCGAGGTGACGAGCGCATGCTCGGACTCATTATTGGACAGTTGACCCTTTAATAATCTTAGATCCTTATATTCGCCGAGTATGAAGTGTCCTTAGCATGATTGAATTTCCTAATTTCTAGTGTCATCTTTAGTTGCTTAAATGTGGAAGTTCTTACTTTTGGATTTATTCCTATTGCCTACTTGACTCCTAATTGACCTATCTGAAGGTTTATTTCCTTTACTGTCATGCTATATCTTCTTAACTGCGTATCTAAAATTTGCAATTATCTTCATCTCAAACTATAATTGTTCTGGTCTTAAATGAAGTTACGATTATTCTCTGTTGCTTGTCCTTAAGTGGAAATTGTTGAATATTCTTGTAACTGCTCAACCTTAAAGGAAATTTAGATATTCTATACCTTCGTGACTTGCCTTATATGGAGTTATCAAATTTGTGTTTATTTCTTGTTGTTCACCCGTGTAATTAGGTGCGGCTGTTACATGCTATTTTCCTTCCTTGTGGAGTGATTTCTTAATATGCCTAGCTCTCCTTATTGGGTTTATTTCTCGTGAACTTGTTTTTCCTATCTTGTGATCGAAGGTTATTGAGTTGATATATTAATTGTATTCCGAACGGTTGCCCGTGTTTTTATTGTTGTTGGTGTACTAGTTGTGGTGATGCACGAGGTTTATGCCGTGCGGTTGTTGATATGGGGATTTGCACGAGGTTTCTGTCGTGCCATGTTTAATACTAATATTGCACATGCGGCGTGATAAGGAGGGATACGATATTGAGTGTTGCACATGTGGCATGAAAAGGTGGGAACATGTTTATGCACGTGTGGAGAAACAAGGGGGGCATATACTTTAATATTGCACACGTGGTGTGACAAGGTGGGCTATGGAAGAGATTGTTTATGATAATTGTGGCGGACTAGGGGTTTTCCTTGTTGTTGATATTGTGTACTTGAACACTTACCGTGTGAGTTCATTCGTGTGGAACTTTATGAGATGAAAATGTACGTGTTGCCCCTTTGTTTTCCTTACGTCTATTGGTTATTGAAATCATGTTAGGACACATGCACAAACATACACGTAGTTAAGTACTATTAATGAATTCAGGACTCCTTGTTGTTGTCAAATATAGATACTCTTGTTGTGCTTACCGTATAGGTGGGAATGACCCAATTGGCACGTGAGTCATTCGTGCAGTTAGTACTTGAATGAGGGCGCAAGTTGCCATGTGTTAGGGTTCGAATATTGGGATCCGTAATTGATGATTTTTCTGAGGTTCAGAACCTCGTGGAGATGACTATGAATTTGATGTATAAATGGATGAAGTTGTTGAGTCATTACATGCTCGTGTTGTATATTTACATGCCGGATTTGTCTGTGATCAATTCAGTCTTTGTGTTACTTCATGGTTTCCGCTGATACTTATTGTTTTCCTTCTTTATCGAATTGACTGTCTTGTTAGCTATATTGCATAGCCTTTATGAATATCATTATTTCCCTGATTTCTATATTGATACTTGTTCAGTTTTAATAGACCAGTGGGTGTCTTGACTAGTCCTCGTCACTACTTCACCTAGGTTAGTCTTGATACTTACTGGGCACTGCTGTGGTGTGCTCATACTACTCTTCTGCACATTTTTGTGCAGATTCCAGGTTTTCGCATAGCCGGCCGAGTGATTTATAGTAGCGTAGTTGCTATTGTGGAGACTCAAGGTATAATCGTTTCAACGTTCGCAATTTTCGGAGTTACCATCTTATCTTTTGCAAGCACTGTTGCACTTATTTCTGCACAATGGTATTTTAGGAATTTATTGTATATTCTCAAAAGCTTATGAGTTGTAATTCTGGGTTTTGGGAATATAAAATGTGTAAATAATTATTTATTTCAGAAAAGTATTAGATTATATTTATTATTGTTGTTATTCCTGAATATTAGGCTTACCTAGTCCGTAAGACTAGGTGCCATAACGATACCCAACGGAGGGAGATTTGGGTCCTGACAAGTTGGCATCAGAGCTCTAGGTTCATAGGTGCTACGAGTTATAAGAGAGTTTAGTAGAGTCTTGCGGATTGGTACAGAGACGTCTGTACTTATTTTCGAGAGGCTACAAAATTATTAGGATAACTTCACTTCCTTCCTTCCTATCGTGCGAGTTCACTGATCTTGAAGTTTGAAATTTATCATTCCATTCTCTCACAGATGGTGAGGATGCGAGCTGTAGATTTTGAGGATGCTACCCCCGGAGCAGATGCTGCTAGGGGCAGAGGTAGAGGTAGAGGTCGATGAGGGGCACGCGTCACAGCTAGAGCACCTGCCAGAGCAGCCGTTGAGGAGCTGCCGACAGTTCCAGTTGGGGGACCGGAGGCGCCTGTTGTTATACCCAGACTTCAGGAGACCTTGGCACAGTTATGGGATGTGATTAGTACCTTAACTCAGGCGGGATGGATTCCGGGTGCACCAGCTACTTCACAGAGCGGGGGAGGAGCTCAGACTCCCCTTCCCATACTCCGCAGCAGTGAGATCGAGTTGGTCAGGTTCCGGGTGTCATGGAAGCACAACCTGGGATCCCAGTTCCGCCCGTGGTTAGGGAAGTAGCATCTGAGGAGGAATAACTTAGATTCCAGAGGTACAAAAAGTACCACCCTCCTACCTTCAGTGGATTGACGACAGATGATGCCCAGGGTTTTACTGGAGAAGTGTCACCGCATTCTTCGTACTATGGTTATTGTGGAGACGAGCGGGGTTGCTTTCGTTATGTTCCAGCTCAAGGGAGCGGCATATCAGTGGTGGCGGGCATATGAGTTGGGTAGCCCGGCCGAGTCAGCTTCACTTACATGGGGTCAATTTTCAAATATGTTCTTGAGTGAGTATGTACCTCAGTCCCTCCGAGATGCATGGCGTGCGGAGTTTGAGCGGTTTTGCCAGGGCACTATGTCAGTATCAGAGTATGCCGTCAGGTTCCGTGATTTGTCCAGGCATGCACCTACTTTGGCTGCTACAGTTAGAGAGCGTGTTCGCAGATTCATCGAGGGCATCAGGCGTGATATTCAGTTTAGCATGGCTCGGGAGTTAGAGTCGGATATTTCACTACAGCAGGTGGTAGGGATTGCTCGCAGAGTTGATGGCATGATGGATTGTGAGAGAGACGATGGGCGGGACTATGATAGAGATGTCAGACGAGGTCAGGAGAGAGAGGGCAGAGAGGTGACGAGGCCTCGTGGGCCGGAGATATTTACTGCTCCTTATTATGGAGGCAGGGTACACCACGGTAGGGGTTTTATGGGTCATCCAGTTCAGTTTGCATTGCCAGCTTCACATGGGGTTTCAGGTACTCATGGGTCTCAGAGTACTCGGGTCATCCAGTTTCCACAGTCACATCAATAGAGAGGTTGTTTTGAGTGTGGAGATATCAGCCAGAGGATGAGAGATTGTCCCAGGCTCCGGGCAGATGTGTTACAACAGGGCACTCAGGCTAGTAGAGGGCGCCCAAGAGGGGGAGGCCCATCCCGTTGATGTGTTTCGTATAGTAGGCTGGAGACCGTTGTGCCAGATGTTATAGTACATGTATGTTTTGTTTTGTTACAGAGGGGCAAAATTTGTATTTCAGTATAACTCTGCTGGTCGGGACGAGTTCCCTCACTATTATTTTGTTTATGAGTAAGTTACATGCTTTGCACTGTACTTTTGTGTTTGCTCCTGTTGGGATATTCTGCGAGTAGTAGCCCATGTCTATTTTTTTGTCTCTATTAAGTATTCATAGATATGAGACTAGTAGTAAATTTTTGTTGTCCAGTACGATAAGTTTGATGTGATTCCTGAGTATTTTTGTTTACGAGTTGTGATTTTGATACTCCGTCAAGATGTGAGATCAGCTAGCATTATGATTTTTATCAGATGAGATGAATTAGTGGAGGAATTTCAATTGGCATGATATATTTTCGGTATGTGATTCAGAGTTGAGGGTGAGGTCCTTGTGATATTTGTGATCCGATATGTTTGGACCGCGCTGAGTACCGTAGTGGAAATTGTATCAAGATGGTATCCTTGTGATTTGTTCATGTGCTTTAGTTCCTTCCTTGTTATGTTGTTGTGTAAGTTAGCATTTATTGAGAGTCGTGCATGTTAGGCTTGTCTGGTAGTTTCCTTATGTGTTTCTCATTTGATATTCAGTCATTTTCGTTTTCTGCTCCTTGAGTTTTATCTTGCGGGGTATATGCCCGGTGGTCTTAGTTTTGGCTTGGTGAGTTGGATTTCAAGGTTGTGAAGTCTTCGTGTTTCTTGCTTTATTATAAGTGTGATGGAGGTTGGCAATATAGTTCTATCGGATATGAGGCTAATTGCCAATGCTGAGTTGATTTCGGGCAGCCATTGCGACCCAAATGTTATTATGAGCCTATGTGTGATGTGCCATATTGTGTGGTCGTGCCTTGTGGGTATAGTCATGAGTTAATTCAGCTGGTAGGGACTAATGTCGGAAGTGGATTTAGAATCGGGTATTTTTGAAATGAGTAGAAGGTCAGAAATTGAGGTATGAGGCTTATCGCTAATATTAGAAAAGCGAAATTGCAGTTGTGGTGGTGTCATCAGGATTACGTAGGTTGGGGTGACGTGGAATCACCCGCGGGTGTGTGTTGGAAATGCGCAATAAGTGATTGGTTGAGTTCAAAATGAATCTTAGCACGTTCGAGGACGAATGTTTGTTTAAGAGGGGGAGATTGTGATGACCCGAAAGGTCATCCCGTATATTTCTAGCTAATTCTGTGTTCCGGGGTGGTGAAAACCTCCTTCTATGTCACCTCGATTTGCGTGTGCATCCCAGGCGTGTAGCCGAGAAGCCTTTATGTGAAATTTTTTATAAAAATGATAATTTTGTATTAGAAATTTGAATAAAGTTGAATTCACTTATCGTTCTTGGTAAACGGACCCGGACCCCTGATTTGATGGTCCCGGAGGGTCCGTAGGAAAATATGGGACTTGGGCATATGCCCGGAATCAAATCCGAGGCCCCATGCCCGAGAAATGAATTTTTAAAAGAAATTATTTTGTGAAAATAAAAGAGGTTTTTGAAAATGAAATTATATGTGAAACCTGGGGTATCAGGCCCATATTATGGTTTCGAAGCCCTATACAGGTTCGACATAATATTTGTGCCATATCTGTGAAGTTTGGCAAGAAAAAGACTTCATTAGATGTGATTCGGACCGTAAATGCAAATTTGATGTTTAAAGAAGTTTTGAGTAATCTCATTGATTTTTGGTTTAATTCATGGTTTTAGTGTTGATTTATGTGGTTTGAAACCTCAAGAGAGTACGTGTTAGGTTATATGACTTGTTTGTGTGATTAGACGGGGTCCCGGAGACCTCGGGTGTATTTCGGCTACGGGTCCTTTTCTTCCATTTTTGAACTGCTATTTCTCGTGTTTGTTGCCCTCTTTCGCGATCGCGTTGCCCAACTCGCAATCGCGTAGTGTTCTGTTTTCCCCGCCTATTTTTCCTTCATCGCGATCGCAGTAATACTTTTGCGATCGCGATGTGTCCCTGTTGGTCGCCCAAAATTAGTTCTTCGTGTTCGCATTCTTCAGTACGCGATCACATAGCTTCCTGTTCTCCTCCTCCGCATTCGCGAACTCCTTGTCGCGTTCGTGATGAACAACCTGGGAAACTTTCGTCTTTCTTCTTCGCGATTGCAATTCATTTAACATTTGGGCAGAATATATGTTCTCCAAAATTGGGGTTCCACCATTTTTAACATATTTGACTTCTACAGCTCGGATTTTGGCGATTCATTGAGGGTTTTTTCACACAAATCTAATGGATAATTGTTCTCCCACTATAATTAATTATATTTCATTAATGTTTTTATCATTTAATTTGTATTTTGGGTTGAGGGAATTGTGGGTTTTGGAAGAAAACTTCTAAAATGTAAAATCATGATTTGAAAGACCAAATGTTATCGGAATTGGAAAAATTTTGTATGGGTGAAGTCTTATCGGAATGGGTAATCGGAATTGGTAAAATTTGTTGGGTTCCGAGGTGCGGACCCGGGGGTCAACTTTGGGTCGATTTTTATGATTTTGGAAAGATTGAGACTTTATTATTCGGAATCGTTCCTTATACGTTTTATATGTATTTTGAAGTTGTTTTAGTTGATTTTGAGCCGTACGGAGGCCTTCCCGCCCGAGAAGTCTGTTTTGAGTACCGGGTTGTCATCTTTTAGGTAAGTATCTTGCCTAACCTTGTGTGGGGGAATTATCCCTTAGGATTTGAGTCTTCTATGTTGATTGTAGACCGTTTACGCAAGGTGACGAGCGCATGCTCGGACTTATTTGTGGAAATTTGACCCTTTACGAATATTAGATCCTTATATTCGCCGAGTATGAAGTGTCGTTAGCATAATTGAATTTCCTAATTTCTAGTGTCATCTTTATTTGCTTAAATGTGGAAGTTCATACTTTTGGATTTACTCCTATTGCCTACTTGACTCCCAATTGACTTATCTGAAGGTTTATTTCCTTTAGTGTCATGCTATATCTTCTTAAATGGATATCTCAAATTTGCAATCATCTTTCATCTCAAACTATAATTGTTTTGGTCTTAAATGAAGTTATAATTATTCTCTACTGCTTGTCCTTAAGTGGAAATTGTTGAATACTGTCATAACTGCTCAACCTTAAAGGAAATTTAGATATTTTGTACCTTCGTTACTTGCCTTATATGGAGTTATCGGATTTGTGTTGATTTCTTGTTGTTCACCCGTGTAATTAGGTGTGGCTGTTAAATGCTATTTTCCTTTTGGAGTGATTTCTCAGTATGCCTAGCTCTCCTTATTATGTTTATTTCTCGTGAACTAGTTTTTTCTATATTTTGATCGAAGGTTATTTGAGTTGATGTATTAATTGTATTCCCAACTGAATTGTGTTGAAGTCTAACACATGTGACAGGTTGGGATGATACCTCCGGAGCATAGACACGTGGAAGACTAGATGAACTCTAGATACACTGGGAGGAAAAGCAAGCTCATAAGCAACCTCCCCAACTCGCCTCAACACCTCAAATGGGCCTATAAACCTTGGGCTCAACTTGCACTTCTTCCAAAACCTCATGACTCTTTTCATCGGCTAGACTTTCAAGAGAACCTTCTTGCCCACCAAAAATGATAAGTCACGCCCCTTCTAATCCACCAAAAATGATAAGTCACAAATGCCTACTAGCCTCGCTGAGCTCAAACCACCCAATGGGAGAACGACAACGTCGACCATATAAAATCTCGAATGGAGCCTACTTGATGCTGGACTGGACTGTCCCACAAAGTTAATAACACATGCTCTGAGCATGTCCTCCAATAACTGAACTGTCCGCTCCAACTTCCCATCGGTATATGGATGAAATGCGGTGATGAGCTCTACACGGGTCCCCAACTCACTCTGTACAACTCTCTAGAAATGAGAAGTAAACTGAGGACCTCTGTCTGATATGATGGAAACAGGCACACCATGTTGTCGAACTATCTCCTGAATATAAATATGGGCCAATCTCTCCGAGGTATACGTAGTCATCATAAGAATGATGTGTGCCGACTTGGTCAATCTGTCTACAATGACCCATACTGCATCAAACGTCCGCAAAGTCAGCGGAAACCCAACTACTAAGTCCATAGTAATTCGCTCCCACTTCTACTCAGGTATAGTCATCTGCTGGAGTAGGCCTCTTGGTCTTTGGTGCTCATACTTAACCTGCTGGAAATTTAGGCATCTGGCTACATACTCAACTATGTCTTTCTTCATCCGCCACCACAAATAATGCTGCCTCCGGTGGCGATAAATCTTCATAGCACCTGGGTGAATGGAATATCGAGAATTGTGCACCTCCTCTAGAACCCTTTCCCTCAAGCCATCGACTTTCAGAATAAATAGACGACCCTAGAGTCGCAAAACACCATCGTCACCGATAGAAACCTCTTTTGCACTACGTTGTAGTGTCGTCTCCCTGAGAACCAACAGGTGCGGATCATCAAACTGCCTAGCCTTGATCTGCTCCAATAGTAAAGACTGGAAACGATGCAAGGAAGAAGTCAGTTGGCCTTTTAAATATCCAACCTCACAAGTCTGGTAGCCATAGACTGAATGTCCAAAGCTAGTGGCCTCTCCTCTGATGAAATGAATGCCAAGCTACCCATACTCTCTATCGTCCTGCTCAAGGCATCTGCGACTACGTTCGCCTTGATTGGATGATAAAGAATGGTGATTTCATAATCCTTAAGTAACTCAAGCCATCTACACTGCCTTAAATTGAGATCCATTTGCATGAAAAAATGTTGCAAACTGCGATGATCAATATAAACCTCACAAGACACCCCATAAAGATAATGCCTCCAGATCATAAGAGCCTGAACAATCGCTGCCAATTCCAAATCGTGCATAGGATAGTTCTTCTAGTGGGGTTTCAACTGACATGAAGCATATGCAATAACTCGCCCCTCCTGCATCAATACACAACCCAAGACAATGTGTGAAGCGTTGCAATACCCAATATACATCCCCAAACCGGAAGGCAACATAAGGACTGGTATTTTGGTCAAAGTTGTCTTGAGCTTCTAGAAGCTTGCCTCACAATCATCGGACCAACAAAACTGAGCACCCTTTTGGGTCAATCTAGTTAAAGGTGCTGCAATATATGAGAAGCCCTCGACGAACCGGCGATAATAACCTACTAACCCCAAGAAGCTCTTGATCTTAGTCACCGAAGTAGGACGAGGCTAACTCTGAAATGCCTCAATCTTCTTGGGATCCACCTTAATACCCTCGCCTGGTACCACGTGCCCTAAGAATGTCACAGAATCTAGCAAAAACTCACAGTTGGAGAACTTAGCATATAGTTTGTTTTTCGGCAAGATCTGAAGCACCACTCTCAAATGTTTCTCATGCTCCTTCATGCTATGCGAGTAGATAAAAATGTTGTCAATGAAAACAAAGACGAATGAATAAATATAAGGTCTGAACACCCTATTCATCATATCCATAAATGATGCTGGAGAGTTAGTCAAGACGAAGGACATCAGTGGTAACTCATAATGGCCTCTAATATGGAAAGCAGTCCTGGGGACATCCTAGTCCCTAATATTAAACTGATAGTACCTTGATCTCAACTCGATCTTGGATAACACCCTAGCAGCTTGCAATTGGTCAAACAAACCATCAATATGCGAAAATAGGTACTTGTTCTTAATGGTAACTCTATTCTACTGGTGGTAATTAATGCACATCTGCATGTCCCATCTTTCTTCTTCCTAAATAGCACTGGGGTACCCCAAGGTGATACACTTGGCCTAGAAGATCAGAAGGAAACATATCGGAGAACTCCCGGACTACTACTACTAAATGAAGCGCCAGAGACTCTGTAGTAGTATCCCGTATATAGGATAGATAAGCCAAGCAACCGTTCTTGACCATGTGTCGAGCCCTTATAAAGGAGATAACCTGAATAGATGTACTGACAGATGAACCCTTCCACTCCGATCTAGGCAACTCTGGCATCACTAAGGTAAGAGTCTTGGCATGGAAATGAAGGAAGACATGATATGAAGATAGCAAACCCATGCCTAGGTGACCTCAATGTCGGTCATATCAAGAAACAGAAGATCCGCTCTAGTCTCATATCCATAGAATCTGACCACATAGGACCGATAGATCTGATCCACAACAATAGAATCACCCACAGGAGTGGACACATAGACATGAGTACCCAAGGACTCGCGAGGAATATCTGGAAAATGAGCAAACAAATATGAAACATACAAATAGGTAGATCCTAGATCAAATAATACTGAAGCATCCGTACTGCAGACAGAAATAATACCTATGATTATTGTATCTGAGGCCACTAGATCTAGTCTGGACGGAAAATCATAAAATCTGGTTGGAGCGCCATAGACCTGGCCCCCGCCCCATGACCTCCACCTCTAGGACGACCCCTACCCACCTCCCCTCTGCCTCTAGGAGGCAAGACGACTGGTGTGGCTACTGGTGTTGTAATCATGGGCCGCTGACCCTACTGCAGTGCCTTGTCCGAAGCCTAGGGCAATGTCTCTTCACGTGACTATGATCCCTGCACTCATAACAACCTTTCTAAGTGGTAAGACTATTGCCGTGAAGTCTTACTTTGATGGCTGGAATACCCACCGGTAGAACCCTAAATAGCGGGTGGGCGATATGAACTCTCTGGTATGGCACGAAAATAGGCACTAGAAGAACTATGATGACCGAAGTATCCATTGGAAAAACCCTGGATAGGGGGCATGTTGGGCTGACCCCTCCCAAAATGACCTCTGCCCCTAGTTGGGGCACCTCTGAACTCTCTAGAAAAATGGGACCACTTGTCTCGCCGCATCTTCTCTCTACCCCTCTGACGGTAACCCTCAATCCTCCGAGAAATCTCTACTACCAAGTTATAGGAAGTCCCCATCTCAACCTCCCGAGCCATAGTAGCTTGAATACTAGAGTGCAGCCCCACAACAAACCTCCGCACCATCTCTGCGTCGGTGGGAAGTATCATAAGTTCATGGAGAGACAACTCAGACAATCTCACCTCATAGTCGGTCGCTGACATCTGGCCTTGATCGAGCTGGTCAAACTGAAACCCCAACTCTTCCCTCTAGGAGGGTGGAGTATACATGTCCAAGAATAGGCGTGTGAACTGGTCCCAAGTCATGGGAGAAGAATCTTCTGGTCTACCAAGAAGATAAGAATTCCACCACCTACGTGATCTGCCCTCCAGTTGAAAGTTAGTGCAATCCACCGTGTGAGACTCCAATATGCTCATGTTGTGCAGTATGTCCCTGCACCCATCAATGAAGTCATGGGCATCCTTATGTTGCTCACCCCCAAAAATTGGAGGGTGAAGCCTGGTCCATCTATCCTGTATCTTCTGCGGCTCGCCGCTCGCAGCTGGTTTGGGCTTAGGTAAAACTACTACAACTGGCTGGGACGGGTAGGGTGCCCGGAGTCTAAAATATTGCAGCTGCATGCCCAGGAGTCTGTGCTCCTCATTTCGACTGAGATGTGGCTGGGTCTACTGGAAATAAACCAGCATAGGTCATAGAAACCATGAACTGCAGCATACGACACATGTCCTCCTGAAAGCCCGGTGCTGACATGAAATCAACCAGGGCTGGCTCTGCTACAGGCACCTCGCCATGCTCCTCATCAATGAGATCCTCCACTGGATCAGCTGTTGGTGCAACTTGGGCAACTCTGGGACGTCCTCGTCCCCTACCTCGGGCCGGTGCCCTCCCCCGGCCTCTACGTCGGCCCCTGGCAATGGGGGGAGCATCTCCTCCCAGGTTCGGAAAATCTTGCGCGTGCGTTCTCACCATTTGTGAGAGAGTGAGAGAAGAAACTCAGTACACCATCAACTGCACGATAGGACATGAATAAAAAGTTGTTTCCTAACACCCTATAGCCTCTCAAAGATAAATACGAACGTTACTTACTAATAGGTTTAGTAGGAAACAAATTTAAATTAACAGAGAAAAGCAACTAAATGTATATGACCATAAACAAGGAAAAAACCAAAATCATAAGTCTACTAGTGAGTGCCAAGATCTGACGTCATAAGTATGTGGGCTACTAGCAGAATATATAAAAGATTTCTACTCTACTTTCTGAAATAGAATAGACAGAAAATAATCAAAAGAAAGACTCTGGTTGCTGTTGAACGGCTCGAAAAGGAAGCTCAACGTATAGTCTCGAAACAGCAGTCAAGCGTGCGCGCCAGATTGATAACCAGATGCACCTATCTCATATCCTGCACATCAAGTGCAGGAGTGTAGCGTGAGTACATAAACAACATGTACCCAGTAAATATCTAGTCAAACCTCGAAGAAGTAGTGATGAGGGGTCGACTTTGACACTTACCATGGGCCAGAAACATGATAATATGAAGTTCAAGTTAAGCATGAAATATACAATTATAATAGAACTCAAAGTAGGAAATAATTAAACAATCCTTCATTTCAAATAAGAACCAAGTCATTTCTCTCATCTATTTCTTTCACCTTTCAAGTCCGTGAAACAATATTAAATATACAAGTTCTTGAAGCCCATGCTAATCCCGGGCCCAAACTAAAGATATAAAAGCAACACTTTCATTTCACTCCTTTAATATTTTAACTTTCATTTTGATCACTTTTTTTCACTTCAAATCACTTGCGGGGCCAGAATTTGAAGTTTACGAATTCCGAATCCTAGTTTTTAAAGTTATTTATTTCTAAATTAATAATATATATATTTAGTGAACTTTCAAGAGAAACACATAATTTGAACTAAAACGTTACCGAATCCGACCAAAATTATTTTGTGCTTAGAAAATTAATTAAAGTTAACCAAAAGATAGATTTTAAAGATAAACGATCATGACTGATAATACTGATTTAAATTAATAATATAGTTATTTAGTGAACTTCTAAGAAAAATAATGAATTTGAACCAACACATTACTGAATCCAGCCAAATTTATTTTGTGTTTAGAAAACTAATTAAAGTTAATCAAACGAGAGATTTTAAAGATAACATGATCATGAAAGATAACACTGACCTTTTAAACACATATGAGCTCGTTAAAGTTTAAATATTAAGTAAAAAAAATGCCTAAATATAAGTAGACGAATTTCAGAAATTCTCAAATTTTATAATACAAATAAAAAGTAAAGAAATGCCTACATGTACAAAACTATAATAAACAACAAATGAAAAAGGAGAATGAGAGAACAACAAGAACTAAGAATTTAGCAAAAAAATGACTATTTTTCAGGTTAATAAATAAGATCAATAGAAGAAAGTAACTGGTAAAACAAAGTGCAACAGATAAGGATGCTCCTTCCCTACGAAGGTTTTTGAGTTCGAGCCTGGGTGTGAAAAAATTCTTAGTAGGGAGAGCTTCCTCCAAATGAGCCTTACGCGACGCGAATCCAAATTATTCGGGCTCCAATACGGATATCGAACACCAGATAAAAAAACAAAAAACAGAAAAATAATGTAGGAGAGCTTTTAAGATGTAAACCATAAAACAAAAAGTAAATTTGACTTTAAAAAATAAAGCCAGAACGTAGAAGTGATTAATTGAAAAGTTTACATTAATTGCATAATACTATTGCGAGTTTCAAAATCTAACTTCACTAAACTATCCAGATTTTAAATGCACTTAAATATTTTAATTATGACTTAGTATGGAATATATAAATCAAATTAAACTCTTAAGAGTACTGTCTAGTAAAAATTTCATCACATTAAAAAAATAATTATAGAATAATTATTTGTATAACAATAAGACAAATTTCATTTAATAAAGTATCATATAAAATTTTTTGCATATATACATTTAAAAATAGAAAAAAGTTATGAGTTTCATAAAATCATCATCAAACCACATTCTATCATAATTAATAGCTTGTTTGGCCAAGCTTTTTCAAGACCAAAAATACTTTTTTTTAAATATATTTTTTTTTAAAGTTGAAGTGTTTGGCCAAGTTTTTAGAAGAAAAAAAGTGTTTTTTAGTAGAAGCATAAGAAATTTTGTAGAAGCAAAAAAAAATAACTTATATCCAAAAGCATTTTTTTTAAAAAAATTTTGAAAAAAATACACTTAGAAGCACTTTTTTACCACTTGGCCAAACACTAATTGCTGCCCGAAAGTGCTTTTCAAATTAATTTACCAAAAATATATTATTTTCCCCAAAAAATTACTTTTCAGAAAAAACACTTGTCAAAATAAGCTGATTTCAGAAACATGACCAAACAAACTATAAATAATGTATTCGGATAATAGTATCTGAACTAATTATTCTATTTTCATTGAATTACTATTTCACTTGTGATAGATAGTTATGCGTAATACTATTTAGATAAACTTATTTATGTTATTATGGGTGTGCTAGATTAATTATTTCGCACATATTACATCTGCAGTAATAATGGAAGAGACATAGATAAAAAGGAGTCTCGAATTTGATTCTAACCTTTTTCCAAAGCAAACCTGTGGAGAAAAAATCATGTTCTTACACGAGTACAACATTACCATGGGTTGTATGGGTCCCATGTAATATTGGCTTCTGACTCGTTTACTCTTGAAACCAAAATACTCAGTAAACCGCCACCTTTTTCTCTGTTGTTGTGTGTGAAAATAAGGCCAGGACCTAGAAGTAATTAATTTAAAAGTTTACATTTTATTGGAAACTTTTGTGAGGACTACAAAATTTCTTGGATTTCCCTTATTATATATAGTAAAAAAGGGCTCCAATATCTTTACGCACGAGTTATGCTGAGGACGTACGACCCGGTCCAAATATACATAATAATATATTGTGCACTTCCGAGGGTCGAACGACCCGAACCATATAATATATCAATAAATCATGCTGAAGTGAATGACCCGTTCCCATGAGAGTAGTGGAAATTTACCCCACTCGCGAAATATATTTGTGAAGCGGTTGAGCGTAGATTTTTTCAAGTTATCAGAATACCGCTCCATTCTTTTTCAGTTAAGAAATTCAACAAGGAATCTTTGAAATATTTAAACCCTCAACTTCGCTTTAATCCAATAATTAGTAATCATAAATAAACAATGGTTTCAACAAAATATGTGTAAACCTAAGTATACCCCGACATAAGCATGAATAGTAGCTACGCACGGGCTCTCGTCACTTCATGCGTATGCAGGCCCCCATAAATAGAAACACATATTGATTAAGTCCACCTATCGGGTTAATTACCTCTTACAAGATTAGAAAAGACTTACCTCGTCTCAAGGCGAACTTCCCGGTCCAAGAAAGTGCTCACACCCTCAATTCACTGCCGAATCAACCCAAAACTAATCAAATATTGTATAAACTAATCAATACATACTCAAAAGTTCGTATTCAAACTATTAGAGAGGTTACCCAATCCTGAATGTAAGATTCTTAAAATTCACCCCAGGCTCACGTGCCCGGATTCCGAAAATATTCGAACAAAGTTGTGACCCATAACCACATGAACTCAAATATATGTTTTTCATCAAATTCCATAACCATTTTTGTGGTCGGATCCTATGTTTACCCAAAACCTAGGTTTTCATCTAAACCATTGATTTCACAAATTTTTACATGTTATCTACCCATAATCTATGTATTTATCTCAGATTGTATAGAAATTACTTACCTCAAAGTGATAGGGGAAAACCCTATTTCAAAAGATCCAAAAATCGCCCAAGAGATGAAAGAAAATGAGATAAATGGTCTAAGTCCCGCATTAAATGAGCTGGGGAATAGGTCTCTGTTGTCGCATTTGCGACACCGGGTTCGCAAATGCGGAGGTTGCAAATGCGATAAATCTCTCGCAAATGCGGAACCTGGGGTTTAGTTACTAAGTTCGCAAATATGAACACTGCTGAGGTCACAAATACGGCTCAAGTGTCTCAAATGCGAACACTTCCCCATGTGAAGAATCTTCGCAATTACGAAGCTTTTCTTGCAAATGCGAGGCTCACAAAAGCAAAAAACTTCTCGCATTTGCGAGACCTACAACACCAGTAATAAACAACAGAAAACTGAATTGTTTTCTCATGCTTCCGAACGTCCGAAACTCACCCAAGCCCTCGGGGCCCCACACCAATTATGAGGTCATTTACTCAAAACTTCAACAAAAGTCAAACTTAGCCTTTTAAGGCCAACGTAAGGAACCAAGTGTTCCGATTTCGACCCAAACCTTTCCAACTCTCAAACTAATCATCCTCGCAAGTCATAAAACAGTAAAAGCACATACGTGGAATCTTATTTAGGGGAGCGGGGTTCTAGAAAGCAAAACAACCGGACGTGTTGTTATACTTATCATGTGTTTGAGTTGACTAAGGCTCTTTATGGGCTAAAACAAGCACCTAGAGCTTGGTATGAAAGACTAAGCTCGTTTTTGGTCAGTCAAGGATTCTTAAGAGATAAGATTGATACTACCCTCTTCATCAAAAGGTCATCTTTGGGAAATCTGATTATTTATATTTATGTTGATGATATTATATTTGGAAGTGCTAACCTTGTTTTATGCAAGGAATTCTTATATCTCATGCAAAGTGAATTTGAAACGAGAATAATGGGAGAAATAAATTTCTTCCTTCAACTTCAAATTCATCAAACAAATGAAAGAATCTTTATATGTCAGGCAAAGAACACGAATGAGTTGATACAAAAATTTAGAATGAGAAATGCCAAGGCACTTGGAACTCCCATGATTCCAGCTACATCTCTTGACAAAGACGAGGAAGGAAAACCAGTGGATGAATCAAAAAGATTATGGAATGATTGGAATTATAATTTATTTAACTAGCAGTCGCCCTGACATAATATTTAGTGTGTATAAATGTGCCAGGTTCAAAGCATAACATTTAACAGTTCTGAAAAAAATTATTAGATATCTTATTGGAATTACATCACATGGATTATGGTATCCACGACTTAACAATTTTAAGCTTGAAGGTTTTCAGAAGAATAGACTGCAAGAGACAAAGATGATAGGAAAAGCACAAGAGGAACTTGTCAACTACTTGGAAAATTGCTTATTTCCTGGAACAGTAAGAAACAAGGATTAGTTGCATTATCTACAACTAAATCTGAATACATTCCATAGAACAATGATGTTCTTAACTACTTTTGATGACTCATCAACTAAGTGACTATGATCTTTCTTTTAAGCCTGTTAAAAGTTTTTGTGACAACTCTGGTGCCATCTGTCTTTCAAAAAATGCAGTGACTCGTTCAAGGGAAAATTATATAGATATTATGCATCATTTTATTAGAGATCATGTTCTTAAGGGTGATATTGAATTATCGTTTCCTAGCACTAAAAAACAATTAGCTGATCTTTTTACTAAGCCAGTTCTAGAGGACTGATTTCAAAACCTTAGAGATCTACTTGGCATTATTACTTTTTCAAAATAACGTATTGAAATTTTGGTACTTTTCAAGGACTGCGTGTTTTAATGATTTTGGTAAAAAATCTCTTGTACTGTGTACCTCATTATTACTGCATGTAGCATTAATTAAGCGCCTCCATTTTTAGAACTTCTTTTTGAATTTTTGGTTTATCGAGATGGAAACTGAGTCAATTAGTCGTGCCTATTTTCTTTCTCTGCTCCATCAGTCACATCGGTTCAGCCCCGTCTATTCGCCCCTCCCTCCATCTCTATAATTTCTCCTCTTCTGTGAGTCTCTCTGTGCAACCTCAACTCAAACTCTTTAATGGCTAAAGCTTCAAAAAATCCTTATGCTTCCACCCACAAAAGCACCTGGTCCAAAGGGAAACCCCCTTCTCAACCATCAAAACCAGTCACTATTGGCGCTGACCACTCATAGGTGTTTCTCTTCTTCTCAAGAAAACCTCTATGATGATGCTCGAATAGAAAATGCACTAGGAAGGTGCCCCACGGAAGAAGTAGAAGCGTTCACCCCTAAGAAAGTTAAGATAGGCCTGGACAATGCGTTGGAGTCAGAATTGAACTATTGGGATTTACCAAAAGAGAAAAGTCCATCAACTTCAAAGGAATATCAATTGCTCATGGAAGATTCATCAGCCTGAAAGAGATGGAAGCCCTAAACTGCAAGATAAAAGATTTCTTCACTTTTCAAGGATTGGAAAATTATTTTCCCTAACCCCATCAAAAGTCTATAAAGATCTTGTAGTATGCTCTATGCAAATCTTCATTTCCAGAAATATGATAAAATTGAATCACTCGGCTACGTCAGCACATCATTCTAGACTAGTCTACTTTTTATTCTTTATTTAAGTGTAAAAGTTCTGGCTACTCTACTCTGTTTAAAATTTCCTAGCCTGATGCTTTTGAAGTATCGTTTGAACAAGACAACCAATATCTTGTTTATTCCATGTCAAATCATCTACCAAATCAATTAGGACCCAATGACATCAATTTTGAAACCCATATTCTTGCCTACATTGTTGCCACTACCATTCATCCTAGAACAGGTTCCTACATGTCACTATCTCAAAGGGACACCCTTTTGGTATATTGTCTCCTCACCAACAACATGGTGAAACTATCATCCTATGTTATAAATTTCACGATTGAATACGTTGAAGATCCTCCGAGTCTACCCTACGGGATGGTAATCACTCACCTCCTTGAGGCCTTCAATATCCCTCTCTCAAACTATCCCTATGTATCTCTTTCTATGTGTTATGATAGTAGGGCGTTTGTTAGCATGTGATATGTTGTTGTGGATGGTACATGGATAAAGAAGCACGAAATTGAAGCCAAAGTAACTCCCTCCAGTTCCAAGGTAAAGGTTGATACTTCTCAGGCTGTTGAGCTGCACTTGATGACAATGTGACTACCATCAAAGAGCTACTCGTGCACACCCAGACCCCAGTTGGAGATATCGATGCAGTTACAAAGGAAATAGGATTTGACGTGTCCAAGTGTCACGACCCAAATTTCCCTACGTTGGGTACCGTGATGGCACCTAGTCTTAGGGACTAGGTAAGCCTAACATTTAACCACAATATCAATAATAAAAGAACTTTAACAATCTCGATTATAGAAATCTTGACTAAGTCTACATTTTTCCAAAAACCAGGTAAATACAAGTCATAAGCTCTACAAAATCTTTCTACCAAATCTAAATACAATTGTCTGGGAATAAGTAAGTACAGTTGAAACAAACAGGAAGGTGACTCCGAAGCCTGCAAAGGCAGCAACAGGTTACCTTGAGTCTCCTCAGCAATCATCCGCGCAACTACTAACAACCAAAACCCGGATCTGTGCAAACAAAAATGCACAGAAGTGTAGTATGAGCACACCACAACGGTGCCCAGTAAGTATCAAGACTAATCTCGGTGGAGTAGCGATGAGGACTAGTCAAGACACCACTGGTCTGCAAGATAAATAACATGAATGTAGAAATGACCGAACGTTACATCTATCTAAGCCTTCACGGAAAAATTTACAACAATGACAATATAAAGCGGAAGGAAATTATATAAATCAATCACGAAACAACACAAAAATACACAGAAAGATGGACAACAAAACAAGTCAAACCGAAAGGAAACACAATACAATAGAGAACACCAATAACCCAATTCTACGTCGGTTTGTTCACATCCGGCGTTAGCCATTTAAATCCATAAACTAGTGGAAATCTTTAAACAACAGTTCATATGAAAAACTTTTGCAAATAAAATCATTTTAGAATGAAAGAGTTTCTTTTGAAAACATACTTTCTCCAAGAGTAGATATATGTATATTTAATAGAGAGGATTACGTAAAACATAGTTTCTTTCAAAATACGAAACTTCCCAAAGATGTTCTCCCAATAAATGACTTCCAAATATCATTTTAGTCAAGACTAGTGCTTTTCAAATATACCTTCGATATGAAAGTCATTCAAATATAATCATTTCGAAACCATTGCTTTTTTCAATAATACCTTTCAATAAATTCCCTTCATCAAAATCTCCTCAAAATTTAAACTCAGTCCGTAACTCAGAAATTTCCATGCAGTACATGAGGAATATCAAATCTTGCCAATAAATGCAGTAAGAGATCAGTAGGAATATCCAAATTTAGAAAAACAGAATAAAATTTAAAGAAAAGTGCACGACATCACCCTTCGTGCTCTTACTCTCATCCTCGTCAAAACAAGTGCACGACATCACCCTTCACGCTTCACTCTCATCCTCGCCAAAACAAGTGCACGGCATCACCCTTTGTTATTTTACTCCCATCCTCACAATGCAATAAATAAATAAAACGGCACGACATTATCCTTCGTGCTTTTAAATGTCATAACATGGCAAGGCATCACCCTTCATGCTTTTACACTCTCATCCTCACAATGCAATAAATAAATAAAACGGCACGACATTATCCTTCGTGCTTTTAAATGTCATAACATGGCAAGGCATCACCCTTCATGCTTTTACACTCTCATCCTCACAATGCAATAAACAAATACACGGCATCACCCTTAGTGCTTTACACTCTTCCTCACACAAACAATATCAAGAACAACAATTTTCCAAGGAACATCAACAATATGAACCATAAATCACAACATCCCGGCAAGGGAGTCAACAAGGCAAACAACATCATCAATAATGGAATAATAATAGAAACCACACAATCCCAGCAAGGGAAACAACTATAACCAATCTCACCTAAACTGTTAACTTCACAGAATAAACTCAACTTCAACAGAGGCCCAGTAATAGGCAACATCAAGGAAATACCAATGACATAAATGTCTAACAATTAGACCTAAGTAGCACTTAAGGGAATAGTCATATAAATTACAATTTAAGACTCACGGACGTGCTTGACTCCAACGAATAGATGTTCCAACTACGACTTGTCTACTATAAGGCTAGATGACACTAATTATAGTCAATTAGGCAAGTTAGGGAGAAAATATAGCACGATGACGAGAGAAGTAGAATATTTAGTTACGTCAAGTAAGGTCAAATAGCCAACGAAGGAATCAAAAAACAAATAATTCTAGTTTAAACATGAAGCGATGAAATTAACAACCAAGGATTCAAATGTAACAATTACAACTAATACACATGTAATATAAAACCTACGAATCCTAAAAGGCCAATCTAATTGTAAATAAGTCTGAGTACACACTCGTCACCTCGCATACTACAATAGACATGGTTGACTCAATCCTAAGGGGTAGTTCCCCCACACAAGGTTAGGCAAGATACTTACCTCAAAGACGACAACCCGGTACTCAAAAATAGACTTCTCGGGTGGAAAGACCTCCGGACGGCTCACAATCAACTAAAACAACTTCAAAATACACATAAAACGTATAAGGAACTATTCTAAATAATATAGTTTCAATCTTTACAAAAATTATAAAAATCGACCCAAAAGTCGACCCCCGGGCCTGCACCTCGGAACCCAACAAATTTTACAAATTCCGATCACCCATTCCGATACGAGTTCACCCATACTAAATTTATCCAATTCAGATAACATTTGGTCTTTCAAATCATGATTTTACATTTTAGAAGTTTTCTTTCAAAACCCACAATTGCCTTAACCCAAAACACAAATTAAATGATAAAAACAAGAACTAATTTATGAAATATAATTAATTATAGTAGAAGAACACTTACCCATTAGATTTGTGTGAAAAACACTCAAAAAATCGCCAACACCCGAGCTCTAGAAGTCAAAATATGTTAAAAATGGTCAAACCCCGATTTTGGAAAACTTATATTCTGCCCAGGTATTTTCTTCAGCGCGATCACGGAAAACGAGATGCGATCACATAGAGAAAAAATATCACTGGCCAAAGAAACATTCTATGCGATCGCGAGGAGACTGCAATCGCAAAAAAGGAAATTTGATGCTGACCCACTTGCAATATGCGTTCGCGGCATTGGGATTGCGAACGCGGAGAAGGGAAAACTAGACTTCCGCGATGGCGAGTGTACCTGTGCGATCGCAATGAAGGAAAACTGGGAGGGTCCAAACAATGCTATCCGATCATTATTACCTCTATGCGATCGCATAGAAGGAAACCAGAAGACAAGAATCAGCAGCTCAAAAAATAGGGAAAATTGACCCGAACCCCATTCGACTCTCACCCGAGGCCCCCGCGATCCCATCTAAATGCATGAAAAAGTGTTATAACCTAACACGGACTCGCTCAAGGTTTCAAACCACATGAAGCAACACTAAAACGATGAAGTAAACCAAAAATTAATGAAAATCTTCAAAACTTCTTTAAACATCAAATTTTGTATTTACAGTCTAAATCACATCTAATGAAGTTTGTTTCTTACCAAACTTCACAGATATGGCAAAAATATTATGTCGAACTTGTACGGAGCTCCGAAACCATAATACGGGCCCGATACCAAAGGTTTCACATATAAGTTCCTTTTTCAAAAACCTCTTTTATTTTCAGAAAACAATTTCTTTTAAAAATTCATTTCTCGGACTTGGGACCTCAAAATTCGATTCCGGGTATACGCCCAAGTCCCATATTTTCTTACGGACCCTTCGGGACTGTTAAATCACGGGTCCGGGTTTGTTTACCAATAACATTGACCGAAGTCAACTTTATTCAAATTTCTAATACAAAATTATCATTTTTATCAGTTTTCACATAAAGGCTTCCTGGTAACACGCCCCGTCTGTGCACGCAGATCTAGGTGAGATAGAAGGAGTTTTTCACGACCTCAGAACACAGAATTAGCTAGAAATATACGGGATGACCTTTTGGGTCATCACACCAAGCTAAGAGCCATGATTCTCAAAACCAGAAAAAAGGCAGTGAAAGCATTCAAGGAATTTCATGATCGCGTTGATCGAATCTCAGGCACAATGAACGCAAGCTTTTATTTCCTCAAAGAAGCTATATGCAACACCCTTACCTATTTCCATCATTGATGTGACGACCCGACCGGTCGTCTTAAGAATTAACGCCCCGATACCCTATTAACTATTTTCCCCAAGTCTATTTTTGCTAAATTGAATTGCTAGGATGTTCGGTTTTGAGTTTCGGAGAGTTTTGGGACACTTAGTCCCTCAATGAGAAATCAAGTGTTGGAAAGTTGCCTGTAGTTGGAACAGTGTGAAGAGGGCTTCAGAATGTAAATCTGGTGGTTCTGTTAGGTGATTTGGGGGTTGGGAGCATGTTCATAATGCATTTTAGAAGTCCGTAGCTCATTTAGGCTTAAAATGCCGAAGTTTTAATTTTTGATGTTTCCAGTCCGATAGTGAATCTTTGATACGAGGGTTGGAATGGAATTCTGGAAGTTGCAATAGTTCCTTCATGTCATTTGGGATGTGTGTGCAAAACTTGAGGTCATTCGGATGAGGTTAGACGTGTTTAAGCGTCGGATGTGAATTCTAGAATTTTTCTAAGTTTCTAGGCTTGAACCTATGCATAATCAATGATTTTTTATGTTATGAGACGTGTTCTTTTAAGGCTCGACCTAGTTCGAATAAGGTATTAGGGTCGGTTGGTTGTTTTGGTTGAGGTCCCGGAGGCCTCGGGGTTGTTTCAGATGCTTAACGGGAGAAATTGGGACTTATCAAATGGCTGAACCAGACCTCTTCTGATGTTTTCGCACCTGCGAAGATTTTCCCGCAGGTGCGCACTCGCAGGCACGATAGGATTGATCGCAGGTGCGATGGCGATGGATTTGGCTAGGGGTCGCAGGTGCGACCTGAGTTCTGCAGGTGCTGAACCGCAGGCGTGACCAAACGACCGCCGGTGCGGCCCCATTGTAATTAAGTGAATTCTGCACCTGCGATGCTTTTTCCGCAGCTGCGCTGACCGGGACCGCAGCTGCGGTAATCGAGACCGCAGGTGTAGTGATCGGGACCGCAAGTGCGAGATCCCTGTGTGTTTATTCCAGAAATCCGAGGGTTTTGAAGAGAAGGATCATAGGTAACATTTTCTAATCCTAATTCATTGTTAGACCACTAATCCCGATTGTTTTCTTTAGTTTAACTATCAAAAATGGGGTAAAAACCATGGGAAATTAATGAAACTTCCCCAAACCGGAATTCTGAGAATTTAAGGGATTTTTGGCATCGGATTTCGATTGTTTCTGGTCGAGTGAGTTCGTGAGTGAATGGGTGTCCGAAAAATATAGATTTTACCTGATTATGAGACGTGGGCCTGAGGGGCATTTTTGTCATTTAAATAGTAGAATCAGTTCCTTGAGATGTTATTTACGATATGTAATTGAATTGTGTAGATTTGGGACATTTGGAGTCGGATACTCGTGGAAAACGTGTGGTTTCGAGTTGATTTTGAGTCCGTTCGAGGTAAGTGGCTTGTCTAACCTTGTGTGGTGGCCCTTTCCCCTTAGGTGTGATATTTGGTAATTTAATGCCTTGTACGTGAGGTGACGAGCGCGTACTTGTGCTAATTATTGAAAATCCGGTTTTACTTTAAATACTTAGACTGGGTTCCTTTCTTAGCTGTTTTATTATACTTGCAAGTATAGTCTATGTTAGCTTAGAAAAGCATGCCTAGTTGCCCTAAATTGCCTAATTTCTTAAGTTGCTTTAATTGTACTACGTGAAACATGTTAGGCTAGAACTACTTGTTGCCTTGTATTTTTGCACTATATTTCTGAATATCTTCTTGTTGTGGCTTTACATTGGGACTACGGATGTGGAATTCCTGAGAGAGTTTGTTCCTCAGAGCCTCAGGGACGCATGGCGCGCAGAGTTTGAGCATTTGTGCCAAGGTGCTATGATAGTTTCAGAGTATGCTATCCGTTACACCAGATTGGTTAGGCATGCACCAGCTTTGGTTGCTACGGTCCACGAGAGGGTTCTCCGGTTTATCGAGGGTCTTATCCCACCCATCAGATCTGGCATGGCTCGAGAGTTGGAGATGGACATTCCTTATCAGAAGGTAGTGAGCATTGCTAGGAGGATCGAGGGTATGCTCGCTAGGGAGCGAGAGGAGAGAGAGGCCAAGAGATCTCGAGAATCGGGACGCTACTCTGGTGCCCGTACCCCATTAGCAGGTCGACATGGTAGGGGTTATATGGTCCACCCCATTCATTCAGCTCTTCCAGCAGCCACTGGTACCCCAGTTCCGCCCAGGCCTTAGGAGCCTTACTATGCACCTCCAATTTCTGGCGAGCCTCCTGCGTGGGGTGCTTTCAGAGGTCAGTCTAGCACACCTGGCCTTAGCCAGTCACAGCCACCATGTCCTCCTAAAGCTTGCTGCTACCCCATCTGCCCAGCCAGCTAGGGGCGGAGGTCGGGGAGGTAGAGGTCGCCCTCGAGGGGGAGGCCAAAATAGATATTATGCTATTCCTGCTCGTACCGAGGTTGTTTCCTCTGATTCTGTCATTACAGGTATTATACTAGTTTGTCACAGAGATACAGCAGTTCTATTTGACCCAGGCTCCACGGATTCTTATGTGTCTTCTTATTTTGCTCCGCATTTGGGTATAGCCCGAGATTCTTGGAGTTCTCCTGTATTTGTTTCTACTCTTGTGGGAGATTTTCTTATTGTGGACCGCATTTATCGGTCGTGTTTGGTTACTATTCGTGGTTTTGAGACCAATGCGGATTTATTGCTACTCGAAATGGTTGATTTTGATATTATCTTGGGCATGGACTGGTTGTTGCCACATTATACTATTCTTGATTCTCACGCCAAGACCGTGATGATGGCTATGCTAGGTATTCTGCGTGATGAGGGGAGCGGTACCTTAGATCATACTCCTAGTAGAGTTATCTCTTTCCTTAAAGCTCAGTGTATGGTTGAGAAGGGGTGTGACGCGTATTTAGCTTATGCGAGAGATGTCAGTGTTGATACCCTTTCTGTTGATTCAGTTCCAGTGGTACGGTATTATCCCGATGTGTTTCCAGATGACCTTCTGGGCATGCCGCCCGATAGAGACATTGATTTGTTGCCGGGCACTCATCCCATTTCCATTCCTCCGTACCGTATGGATCCTCCTACGTAGAAGGAGTTGAAGGATCAGTTACAAGAATTGCTTGATAAGGGTTTTATTCGACCTAGTGTTTCACCTTGGGGTGCTCTTGTCTTGTTTGTGAAGAAAAATGATGGTTCTATGCGCATGTGTATTGATTATCGCCAGTTGAACCGGGTTACAGTGAAGAATCATTATCCCTTGCCTCTTATTGATGATCTATTTGACCAGCTTCAGGGCGCATAGGTATTTTCTAAGATTGATTTTTGCTCAGGTTACCATCAGTTGAAGATTCATGTGCTAGATATCCCGAAGACTGCCTTCAGGAATCGGTATGTCCATTACGAGTTTCTAGTTATGTCATTTGGGCTGACTATTTCCCCAACAACATTTATGCATTTGATGCACAGTGTGTTCAGGCCATATCTCGACTCGTTCATCATTGTTTTCATAGATGATATTCTTGTTTACTCCCAGAGTCGGGAAGATCATGAGCAGCACCTAAGGGCAGTGCTTCAGACCCTGAGAAAGAAGAAGTTGTATGCGAAGTCCTCAAAATGTGAGTTCCGGTTGAGTTCCGGGTGGATCCGAAGAAGGTCGAGGCCGTGCAGAGTTGGCCCAGGCCGTCCTCAGTTACAGAGATTCGCAGTTTCCTTGGATTGGCGGGCCTGTCATTTTGTGGAGGGATTTTCATCGATTGCGGCCCCTATGACTAGATTGACCCAGAAGGGTGCTCCATTTCAGTGGACAAAGGAGTGTGAGGAGATATTTCAGAAGCTCAAGACAACTTTCACTACAGCCCCAATCTTGATATTGCCTACTGGTTAGGAGTCTTATACAATTTATTGTGATGCCTCACGAGTCGGCCTTGGAGCGGTGTTGATGCAGGATGGTAGGGTGATTGCCTACGCGTCCAGACAATTGAAGATGAATGAGAAGAATTACCATGTCCATAACCTTGAGTTAGCTGCCATTGTTCATGCCTTGAAGATCTGGCGTCATTTTTTGTACGGTGTGCCTTGTGAGATTTATACTGACCACTAGAGTTTGCAGCACATATTCAGGCAGAAGGATCTAAATTTGCGCCAGCGTAGATGGTTAGAGTTGCTAAAAGACTATGACATCACTATATTATACCACCCGGGGAAGGCCAATGTGGTGGCCGACGCCTTGAGTCACCGGGCGGATATTTTGGGGAGTTTGGCATACCTTCATGTAGCTGAAAGGCCTCTAGCCTTAGATGTTCAGTCCTTATCCAGTCAGTTCGTGATATTGGATCTTTCTGAGCCTTGCAGGGTATTAGCTTGCCGAGTATGATGATCCCCACCTTTTAGTTCTCCAGGATAGACTCCGGCGGGGTGATGCAAGAGATGTGACTATAGGAGAGGATGGGGTAATGAGGATGCAGGGTCGTATCTGTGTGCCCAACGTAGATGAGCTTCGGGATTTGATTCATGAGGAGGCCCATAGTTCGCGGTATTCCATCCATCCAGGTACCACGAAGATGTACCAGGATCTGAGACAACACTATTGGTGGTGAAGAATGAAGAAGGATATAGCATAGTTTGTAGCCAAGTGTCTCAACTATCAGCAGGTCAAGTGTGAGCATCAGAGACCGAAAGGGTTACTTCAGCAGATTGAGCTTCCAAAGTAGAAGTGGGAGTGGATCAGCATGGACTTTGTGGTTGGACTTCCTCGAAACTTGAGGAAGCATGATGCTATTTGGCTGATTGTGGATCGGCAGACCAAATCAACCTATTTCGTTCCGGTACTGACTACGTATTCATCTGAGCGGTTGGCGGAGATTTATATATGGGAGATCCTTCGTCTACATGGTATTCCAGTTTCTATTATTTCAGACAGAGGTACGCAATTCAGTTCACGATTCTGGAGAGTAGTTCAGCAGGAGTTAGGTACCAGGGTGGAATTGAGCACAACATTCCACCCCATATAGACGGACAGTCCGAGCGCACTATTCACATTCTTATGGATATGCTCTGTGCGTGTGTGATTGAATTTGGACGGTCTTAGGATCAGTTCTTTCCATTGGCGGAGTTGGCTTACAATAAGAGTTATCAGTCCAACAATCAGATAGCGTCGTATGAGGCTTTATATGGTAGGAGGTGCAGATCTCCAGTGGGTTGGTTTAAGCCGGGTGAGGCCAGGCTATTCGGCATAGAGTTAGTTCAGGATGCATTGGAAAAGTTCAAGGTCATTCAGGATAGACTCCGTACAGCCCAGTCCACACAGAAGAGTTATGCGGACCGGAAGGTTCGTGATGATTCATATATAGTCGGAGAGCGGGTTCTGCTTCGGGTTTCCTCTATGAAGGGCGTTATGAGATTTGAGAAGAAAGGGAAGCTGAGTCCGAGGTTTATTGGACCTTTTGAGATATTGAGGCGTGTTGGGGAGGTTGCTTATGAGCTTGCCTTACCTCCCAGCTTGGCAGGAGTTCATCCGGTATTTCATGTTTCGATGCTCCGGAGATATCACGGTGACCCGTCTCATGTCTTGGATATCAGCTCAGTCCAATTGGACAAGGATCTATCATATGTTGAGGAGCATGTAGCTATATTGGACAGGCAGGTCAGAAAGCTCAGATCGAAGAACATTGCATCAGTAAAGGTTCAGTGGCGGGGTCAGCCAGCAGAGGAGGCGACCTGGGACACCAAGCAGGATATGCGCAGCAATTATCCGCATCTTTTCACTACTTCAGGTATATCTTTATGCTCGTTCGAGGACGAACTAATCTTTAAGTGTAGGAGGATGTGACGAACCGTCCAGTCTTCTTAAGAATTACTACCATGATCCCCTATTAACTGGTTTTCCCAAGTCTATTTCTGCTAAATTGAATTGTCGGGACATTCGGTTTTGAGTTTCGGAGAGTTTTGGGACACTTAGTCCCCTAATGGAAGCTTATGTGTTGGAAAGTTGCCCGTAGTCGGAACAGTGTGAAGACGGCCTCGGAATGGAAATTCGGTGGTTCCGTTAGCTCCGTTAGGTGATTTCGGGATGGGTAGCGTGTTCGGAATGCATTTTGCAGGTCTGTAGCTCATTTAGGCTTAAAATGCCGAAGTTTGAATTTTTGAAATTTCCAGTCCGATAGTGAGTCTTTGATCCGAGGGTCGGAATGGAATTTCGGAAGTTGCAGTAGTTCCGTCATATCATTTGGGATGTGTGTGCAAAATTTTAGGTCATTCAGATGAGTTAAGAAGTGTTTCGGTGTCGGATGTGAATTATAGAATTTTCCTAAGTTTCTAGGCTTTAACCTATGCATAATCGATGATTTTGATGTTATGAGACGTGTTTTTTTAAGGCTCGACCTATTTCGAATAAGGTATTAGGATCGGTTGGTGGTTTTGGTTGAGGTCCCAGGGGCCTCGGGGTTGTTTCGGATGCTTAACGGGAGAAATTGGGACTTATCAAATGGCTGAACCAGACCCTTTCTGGTGTTTTCGCACCTGCGAAGGTATTCCCGCAGGTGCGGACTCGCAAGCGCGATAGGGTTGATCGCAGGTGCGATGCCGAGGGATTTGACCAGTGGTCGCAGGCGCGACCTGAGTTCCGCAGGTGCGGAACCGCAAGCGAGACCGAACGACCGAAGGTGCGGCCCCAGTGGACTTAAGTGAATTCCGCACCTGCGATACTTTTTCCGCAGGTGCGGTGATCGGGACCGCAGGTGTAAGATCCCTGTGTGTCTATTCCAAAAATCCGAGCGTTTATTTCATAAGTCTATAAATCGTTCGAGAGCTCGGGAATTGGTGATTTTCCATGGGTTTTGAAGATAAGGATCATAAGTAACTTTTTATAATCCTAATTCATTGTTATACCATTAATGCCCGTTGTTTTCTTTAGTTTAATTATCAAAAATGGGGTAAAAACCATGGGAAATTGATGAAACTTCCCCAAACCGAAAGTCTGATAATTTAAGGGGTTTTTGACATCGGATTTCGAATTTTTCTGGTCGAGTGAGTTTGTGAGTGAATGGGTGTCCGGAAAATATAAATTTTACCCGATTCCGAGACGTGGGCCCGAGGGGCATTTTGGTCATTTTACCTAATTTCGCGCCTTAGCTTTGAATTAAATAGTAGAATCAGTTGCTTGAGATATTATTTACGATGTGTAATTGAATTGTATAGATTTGGGCCATTTGGAGTCGGATACTCGTGGCAAACGTGTGGTTTCCAGTTGATTTTGAGTCGGTTCGAGGTAAGTAGTTTGTGTAACCTTGTGTGGGGGACCTTTCCCCTTAGGTGTGATATTTGGTAATTGAATGCTTTGTACATGAGGTGACGAGCGCGTACTTGTGCTAATCGTTGAAAATCTGGTTTTACTTTAAATATTTAGAATGAGTTTCTTTCTTAGCAGTTTTATTCTACTTGCAATTATAGTCTATGTTAGCTTAGAAAAGCACGCCTAGTTTCCCTAAATTGCTTATTGTCTTATGTTGCTTTAATTGTACTACGTGAAGCATGTTAGGCTAGAACTACTTGTTGCCTTTTATTTTTGCACACTATTTCTGAATATCTTCTTGTTGTGTGCTTATTTACATTGGGACTACGGATGTGGGATTCCGGTACCCCCCCTCCTTATTTGTTTACTTTGGGACTGCGGGTTAGATTCCCGATAGATCCCCCTGCACATTTACTTTGGACTGCGGGTTGGATTCCCGATAGATCCCCCTGCATATTTACTTTGGGACTGCGGGTTCTATTCCCGATAGATCCCCTTGCACATATGATGGACTACGGGACGGTATCCCGGGAGATCCTTCGGATATACATATGATATACTACGGGACAGTATCTTGGGAGATCCATTGGACAGTTGAGAAGAGGACTACATGACAGTATCGTGGGAGATTCTTATTGTTACCACCGTTATTGTGCTGTAAATATTTCGTGTTTACTCTGTTCTTGTGTTTTTTTTTTGTTATTGCCTTATTTGACCAGTCCTATTTCACTAATGTACTCATTATTACTGCATGTTTTCATACTGTAAATTTCTACTATATTGTTTAACCTCAGTCGGTCCCTGACCTTCCTCGTCACTACCCGACCGAGGTTAGGCTTGGCACTTACTGAGTACCGTTGTGGTGTACTCATGCCCCTTCTGCGCATGTTTTTCATGTGCAGATACAGGTACCTCCACCCAGGCGCACTATCCCCGAGGTTGAGACATCTAGCATAGACGTCGAGGTACATCTGCCGCGTCCTCAGACCAGTAGTCTCAATCTTATTCCAGCTTTAGTGGAAAGCTTTTCCTTCCTTACAGTTGTTTCGACATTCTAGAGTTAGAGCCGTGTATTACATTTCTGTTAGCCTGTGTTTCCCGTGAGTTTCCGGGTTTTGGGGTGACACTGTAGACTATCGCATTATTTTTTAGTGGTATATGCCGAGCGGCATTTATATACAGTCTTTCTTTTAGATTGTTCAGTTTTTACTTAATTATTCCGCAAGTAATGTTGTTTTTTTCGCATTATTAGGCTTACTTAGTTATAGGGATTAGGTGCCATCACGACATTTTCACGGAGGGCGAACTGGGGTCGTGACAAGTTGGTATCAGAGCTATAGGTTCATAGGAGTCACAGAACACATGACGGTTTATTAGAGTCTCGCTGATCGGTACGGAGACGTCGGTACTTATCTACGACAGGCTATATAGCTGTTTAGGAAAAATCTTTACTTCATTTGATTTCCTTGTCGTGCAATATTTTTGACATCAATTCTAAATTTCTGTCTTCTATTCTCTCACAGATAGTGAGGACATGTGCTACTCAGGACGATCAGGCACTCGTGCCCCCTACCCGGGGCCGAGGTAGAGGCCAAGGACGCGCACGTGGTGAAGCGAGAGCACCTATGCGAGCTGCCGCCGAGGTACCACCAGCAGATCCAGCGGAAGTCCAGGCACCTGACACGATACTGCCACTACTACTCCAGCCCTTCAGGAGACGTTAGCTCAGTTTATGTCTATGTACACCACTCTGGCTCAGGTAGGGTTGCTTCCCCGTGCTGCAGCCACATCCCAGGCTGGGGAGGAGCACAGACTCCTGCTGCCCGCACTCCTGAGCAGCGAGTGCATGTGGAGCAGGTCCCAGAGATCATTCCTGCACCGCCCGTAGTGCCAGTTCAGCCCGAGGATGGGTCAGCTGCTTCAGAGTACGAGCAGCGGAGACTTGACAGGTTCAAGAAGTATGATCCTCCGGTATTCATTGGTCTAGCATCAGACGATGTCTTGGAGTTTCTAGAGGAGTGCCACCATATTCATCGTAGTATGGGAATAGCCGGATCTAGTAGGGTTTCCTTTACTACCTTCTAGCTTCGCGGAGCCGCCTATGATTGGTGGCGCACTTATGAGTTAGATAGTCAAGACGAGGCTGCTTCACTGAGAGATTTTGTTCCTCAGAGGCTCAGGGACGCATGGCGCATAGAGTTTGAGCATTTGCGCCAGGGTGCTATGCCTGTTTCAGAGTATGTTATCCGTTACACCAGATTGGCTACGCATGCACTGGCTTTGGTTGCTACGGTCCGCGAGAGGGTTCGCCAGTTCATCGAGGGTCTTATCCCACCCATCAGATCTAGCATCGCTCGAGAGTTGGAGATGGACATTCCTTATTAGTAGGTAGTGAGCATTGCTAGGAGGATCGAGGGTATTCTCGCTAGGGAGCGAGATGAGAGAGAGTCCAAGAGGTCTCGAGAGTCGTGCCACTACTCTGGTGCCTGTACCCCAGCAGCAGGTAGACATGGTAGGGGTTATATGGTCCACCCCGTTCACTCAGCCCTTCCAGCAACCAGCGATACCCCAACTCCGCCTAGGCCTCAGGAGCCTTACTAAGCACCTCCAGTTTCTAGCGCGCCTCCTGCGCAGGGTGCTTTCAAAGATCAGTCTAGCAGACCTGTCCCTAGCCAGTCACACCCACCACGTCCTCCCAGAGCTTGTTTCGAGTGTGGCGATACACGCCATATGGTTAGGGACTGCCTCAGACTTAGTAGGGGTGCATCTTCACAGACTTTTTAGCCATAACGTGCTCAGTAGGGTTCTCAGGCCATGATCACAGCTCCATCTGCTACCCCATCTGCCCAGCCAGCTAGGGGCGGAGGTCGGGGAGGTAGAGGTCGCCCTCGAGGGGGAGGCCAGGCAAGATATTATGTTATTCCTGCTCGTACAGAGGCTGTTGCCTCCGATTCTATCATTATAGGTACTATACTGGTTTGTCACAGAGATGCATCGGTTCTATTCGATCCAGGCCACATGGATTCTTGTGTGTCTTCTTATTTTGCTCTGCATTTGGGTATAGCCCGATATTCTTTAAGTTCTCTTGTTTTTGTTTCTACTTTTGTGGGATATTCTGTTGTTGTGGACCACATTTATCGGTGGTGTTTGGTTACTATTTGTGGTTTTGAGACCAGTGCAGATTTATTGTTACTCGATATGGTGGATTTTGATATTATCTTGTGCATGGACTGGTTGTCGCCCCATTATGCTATTCTTTATCGTCACACCAACCCCGTGATGCTGGCTATGCCAGGTATTTTGCGTGTTGAGTAGAGTGGTACCTTAGATCACACTCCCAATAGAGTTATCTCTTTCCTTAAAGCTCAGTGTATGGTTGAGAAGGGGTGTGCCGCGTATTTAACTTATGTGACAGATGTCAGTGTTATTACCCTTTCTGTTGATTCAGTTCCAGTGGTACGAGATTATCCCCATGTGTTTCCAGCTGACCTTCTGGGCGTGCCGCCCGATAGAGACATTAATTTTGGCATTGATTTGTTGTCGGGCACTCAGCCCATTTCCATTCCTCCGTACCGTATGGCTCCTCATGAGTTGAAGGATCAGTTACAAGAATTGATTAATAAGGCTTTTATTCGACCTAGTGTTTCACCTTGGGGTGCTCCTGTCTTGTTTGTGAATAAAAATGATGGTTCTATGCACATGTGTGTTGATTATCGCCAGTTGAACAGGGTTACAATAAAGAACCGTTATCCCTTGCCTCGTATTGATGATCTATTTGACCAGCTTCAGGGTGCACAAGTATTTTCTAAGATTTATTTGCGCTCAGGTTACCATCAGTTGAAGATTCGGGAGCCACATATCCCGAAGACTGCCTTCAGGACTCGGTTGTCCATCACGAGTTCCTAGTTATGTCATTTGGGCTGACTAATGCCCCAATAGCATTTATGCATTTGATGCACAGTGTGTTCAAGCCATATCTCGATACGTTAGTCATTGTTTTCATAAATGATATTCTTGTTTACTCCCGGAGTCGGGAATATCATGAGCAACACCTGAGGGCAATGCTTCAGACCCTGAGAGAGAAGAAGTTGTATGCAAAGTTCTCAAAATGTGAGTTATGGTTGAGTTCTGTGGCATTATTAGGCCACGTAGTATCGAGTGAGGGCATTCGGGTGGATCCGAAGAAGGTAGAGGCCATGTAGAGTTGGCCCAGGCCATCCTCAGTTACAGAGATTCACAATTTTCTTGGCTTGGCGGGATACTACCATCGTTTTGTGGAGCGATTTTTATCGATTACGGCCTCTATAACTAGATTGACCAGGAAGGGTGCTCCATTTCAGTGGACAAAGGAGTGTGAGGAGAGTTTTTAGAAGCTCAAGATAGCTTTGACTACAGCCCCAATCTTGATATTTCCTACTGGTTCGGGGTCTTATACAGTTTATTGTGATGCCTCATGAGTCGGCCTTGGAGCGGTGTTGATGCAAGATGGTAGGGTAATTGCCTACCCGTCCAGACAATTGAAGATACATGAGAAGAATTACCATGTCCATGACCTTGAGTTAGCTACCATCGTTTATGCCTTGAAGATCTGGCGTCATTATTTGTACGGTGTGCCTTGTGAGATTTATACTGACCACCGGAGTTTGCAGCACATATTCAGGAAGAAGGATCTAAATTTGCGCCATCATAGATGGTTAGAGTTGCTAAAATACTATGAAATCACTATATTATACCACCCGGGGAAGGCCAGTGTGGTGGCCGACGCCTTGAGTCGCCGGCAGGAGAGTTTGGGGAGTTTGGCATACCTTCATGCAGCTGAAAGACCGCTAGCCTTAGATGTTCAGTCCTTATCCAGTCAGTTCGTGAGATTATCTTTCTGAGATGTGACTATATGAGAGGATGGGTGATGAGGATGCAGGGCCGTATCTGTGTGCCCAACGTAGACGGGCTTCGGGAGTTGATTCTTGAAGAGGCCCATAGTTCGCGGTATTCCATCCATTCGGGTACAACGAAGATGTACCAGGATCTGAGACAGCACTATTGGTGGCAAATAATGAAGAAGGGTATAGAAGAGTTTGTATCCAACTGTCTCATTTGACAGCAGGTCAAATGTGAGCATCAGAGACTGGGAGGGTTACTTCAGCAGATTGAGCTTCCAGAGTAAAAGTGGGGGCGGATCACCATTGACATTGTGGTTGGCCTTCCTTAGAATTTGAGAAAGCATGATGCTATTTAGGTGATTGTGCATCGGCTGACCAAATCACCCCATTTCATTCTGGTACTAACTACTTATTCATCGGAGCGGTTGGCGGAGATTTATATCCGGGAGATCCTTCATCTACATGGTATTCCAGTTTCTATTATTTCAGACAGAGGTACTCAGTTCACTTCACGGGTCTGGAGAGTCGTTTAGCATAAGTTAGGTACTAGGGTGGAGTTGAGCACATCATTCCACCCCCAGACAGACGAACAGTCTGAGCGCACTATTCAGATTCTTGAGGATCTGCTCCGTGCGTGTTTGATTGAATTTCGAGGGTCTTGGTATCAGTTCTGGCCATTGGCGGAGTTGGCTTACAACAGCAGCTATCATTCCAGCATTCAGATGGTGCCGTATGAGGCTTTATATGGTAGGAGGTGCAGTTCTCCGGTAGGTTGGTTTAAGCCGGGTGAGGCCAGGCTATCAGGCATAGAGTTAGTTCAGGATGCATTGGAGAAGTTCAAGGTCATTCAGGATAGACTCCGTACAGCCCAGTCCACACAGAAGAGTTACTCGGACCGGAAGGTTCGTGATGTTTCATATATGGTCGGAGAGCGGGTTCTGCTTCGGGTTTCCTCTATGAAGGGCGTTATGAGATTTGGGAAGAAAGGGAAGCTGAGTCCGAGGATTATTGGCCCTTTTGAGATATTAAGGCGTGTTGGGGAGGTTTCTTATGAGCATGCCTTACCTCCCAACTTGGTAGGAGTGTATCCGGTATTTAATGTTTCGATGCTCCGGAGATATCACGGTGACCCGTCTCTTGTCTTGGATTTCAACTCAGTCCAATTGGTCAATGATCTATCATATCTTGAGGAGCCTGTAGCTATATTGGACAGGCAGGTAAGAAATCATAGGTTGAAGAACATTACTTCAGTGGCGGGGTCAGCCGGTCGAGGAGGAGACCTGGGAGACCAAGCAGGATATGCGCAGAAGTTATCCTCATCTTTTCACTACTTCAGGTATGTCTTTATGCTCGTTCGAGGATGAACAAATGTTTAAGTGTAGGAGGATGTGACGACCCGGACGGTCTTCTTAAGAATTAATGCCCCGATCCCCTATTGACTGTTTTCCCCAAGTCTATTTCTGCTAAATTTAATTGTCGGGACGTTCGATTTTGAGTTTCGGAGAGTTTTGGGACACTTAGTCCCTTAATGGGAGCTTAGGTGTTAGAAAGTTTTCCGTAGTTGGAACAGTGTGAAGACGGCCTCGGAATGGAAATTCGGTAGTTCTGTTAGCTCCGTTAGGTGATTCTGAGGTTGGGAGCGTGTTCGGAATTCATTTTGGAAGTCTGTAGCTCATTTAGGCTTAAAATGCCGAAGTTTGAATTTTTGAAGTTTCCAGTACGATAGTGAGTGTTTGATCCAAGGGTCAGAATGGAAGTCCCGAAGTCGTAGTAGTTCTGTTATGTCATTTGGGACGTGTGTGAAAAATTTGAGGTCATTCAGATGAGTTTAGACATGTTTCGGCATCGGGTGTGAATTCTAGAATTTTCCTAAGTTTCTAAGCTTGAACCTATGCATAATCGATGATTTTGATGTTATGAGACGTGTTTTTGTAAGGCTCTACCTAGTTCGAATAAGGTATAAGGGTCGGCTGGTGGTTTTGATTGAGGTCCCGGGGGCCTCGGGTTTGTTTCGGATGGTTAACGGGAGAAATTGGGACTTATAAAATGGCTGAACCAGACCTCTTCTGGTGTTTTTGCACCTGCGAAAGTTTTCCCGCAGGTGCGGACTCGCAAGCGCGATAGGGTTGATCGCAGGTGCGATGGCGAGGGATTTGGCCAGTGGTCGCAGGTGCGACCTGAGTTCCGAAGGTGCGGAACAGCAGGCGCGACCAAACGATCGCAGGTGCGGCCCCATTGGACTCAAGTGAATTCCGCACCTGCGATGCTTTTTCCGCAGGTGCGGTGATTGGGACCGCAGGTGCGAGATCCCTGTGTGTTTATTCCAAAAATCCGAGGGTTTATTTCATAAGTCTATAAATCGTCTAAGAGCTCGGGAAGTGGTGATTTTCAGTGGGTTTTGAAGAAAATGATCATAGGTAACATTTTATAACCCTAATTCATTGTTAGACAATTAATCCCCGTTGTTTTCTAATTTAATTATTAAAAAAATGGGGTAAAAACCATGGGAGATTGATGAAATTTCCCCAAACCGAAATTCTGAGAATTTAAGGGGTTTTTGGCATCGGATTACGATTGTTTCTGGTCAAGTGAGTTCGTGAGTGAATGGGTGTCTGGAAAATATAACTTTTACCCGATTCCGAGACGTAAGCCCGAGGGGTGTTTTGGTCATTTTACCTAATTTTGCGCCTTAGCTTTGAATTAAATAGTAGAATCAGTTGCTTGAGATGTTATACGATATGTAATTGAATTGTATAGATTTGGGCAATTTTGAGTCGGATACTCGTGGCAAACGTGTGGTTTCGATTTGATTTTGAACAGGTTCAAGGTGATGTTTGGTAATTAAATGCCTTGTACATGAGGTGACGAGCGCGTACTTGTGCTAATTGTTGAAAATCCGGTTTTACTTTAAATATTTAGACCGAGTTTCTTTCTTACTTGTTTTATTTTACTTGCAATTATAGTTTATGTTAGCTTAGAAAAGCATGCCCATTTGCCCTAAATTGCCTATTTGCTTAAGTTGCTTTAATTGTACTACGTGAAGCATGTTAGGCTAGAACTACTTGTTGCCTTGTATTTTTGCACTCTAGTTCTGAATATCTTCTTGTTGTGGCTGCTTATTTACATTGGGACTACATATGTGGGATTATGGTAGCCCACCCCTCCTTGTTTGTTTACTTTGGGACTGCGGGTTAGATTCCCGATAGATCCCCCTGCACATTTACTTTAGGACTGCGGGTTAGATTCCCGATAGATCCCCCTACATATTTACTTTGAGACTGCGGCTTCGATTCCCGATAGATCCCCCTGCACATATGATGGACTATGGGACGGTATCCCGGGAGATCCTTCGGATATACATATGATGGACTACGGGACGGTATCCCGGGAGATCCATTTGACAGTTGAGAAGAGGACTATAGGACGGTATCCTGGGAGATACTCATTGTTACCACTGTTATTGTGTTGTACATATTCCGTGTTTACTCTGTTCTTTTGTTTGTTTTTTTTTTGTTATTGCCTTGTTTGACCTGTCTTATTTCACTGATGTACTCATTATTACTGCACGTTTTCATACTGTAAATTTCTATTACATTGTTTAACCTCATTCGGGCCCTGACCTTCCTCGTCACTACCCGACCGAGGTTAGCCTTTGCACTTACTGAGTACCGATGTGGTGTGCTCATGCCCCTTCTGCTCATGGTACCTCCACCCAGGCGCACTATCCCCGAGGTTGAGAGATCTAGCAGAGACTTCGAGGTACATATGCTGCGTCCGCAGACCAAGAGTCTCAATCTTATTCCAGCTTTGGTGGAAAGCGTTTCCTTCCTTACAGTTGTTTAGACATTCTGGAGGTAGAGCTGTGTATTACATTTCTGTTAGCCTATGTTTCCCGTGAGTTTTCGAGTTTTGGGGTGATACTGTAGACTTCTGCATTATTTTTGAGTGGTATGTGCCGAGCGGCATTTATATACAGTCTTTCTTTTAGATTGTTCAGTTTTTACTTAATTATTCCGCAAGTTATGTTGTTGTTTTTTTCGCATTGTTAAGCTTACCTAGTTATAGGGAGTAGGTGTCATCACGACATGTTCACGGAGGGCGAACTGGGGTCGTGATGGTTGATGATCTGTGTTGGTTGTTTAGACAATTTCTTTTGGTTTCTCTGGATAATTTTTTTTTCTTGCATGTTTTTTTTGGATACTCTATGGATGACCGTAATTAAGCATACTATATGATAACCTTATCTGCTAGTAGTTAAACTTTCCTAGCCCTCTTTTTGATTAAGGCTAGGGGGGGGGATTGTGCATCACTAACTTGCAGGTAAGGTTGAATCGACTGACTGAACAAAAGTCAAGTATTGAGAAACTAAATGAGGGGGAGTCGACTCAAAGTACATGTCAACAAGTTGAGGGGGAGACGGCTAAATCCACGGACTCTAACATCAATATGATCTATAAACAGGGAAGTAAAATGAGTTAAGTTCTTTTGTCATCATAAAAAAAGGGAATTTTTAGATATACATTTTAATGATAGACGATAACTTACTTGTAATTGCAGAAAATAAATTGCAAAGAAGAAATTCACAAGAATTGTAAAGATTATTGTAAAAGATCTGAAAGAAAGAATCAAGGAGATAAACGAGCAACTGAAGATCCAGAAGAAAGAATCGAAGAGTAAATATAATGTGATTGCGAGCTTCATGGAAAACAAATATTCGATTCAGCTATTTACGAAAATAACAATCAATCAGTATAGAAGATCAATCAATCAATGTTGAAGATCCATAGAGAATATTCAATCACACATCACAGAGAATATTCAATAACAATGACTTGCAAAGAAAAGGAAATCAAGGAAGCAACAATTCAGTAAAGGAAGTTCCATTATTGTAACGACCCGATTGGTTATTTTGTGTAATTGTACAATGTTTCCCCATTTCATGCTTCACACATGTGTGTTTGTTCTCTTATGACTTGAGGTATTGGTTAGTTTCGTTCCGTAAAGCTTTCGAGCTGATTTGGACCCTTGACTATTGAATTAGAAAATTTAAATTTGAAAATGTTGACCAAACATTGAATTTTGTGAAAATGACCGGGGAACTTTGATTTTATGGCTCCATAGCTTTGTATTGTGATTTCGGACTTGGGCGTATGTCCGTAATTGATTTTGAAAGTCCGTAGGTTGATTTGCGTTGATATACCAAAATTGGCAATTTAAAGTTGGAAAGTTTGACCGTAGGTTGACTTTTAGTTGTCAAGCTCGAAATTTGACGGGACATGGAATAGGTTATTTATGGCATTTAGAACTTGTCTGCAAAATTTAGTGTCGTTCGGAGTTGATTTGAAAGGATTCAAGTTCTTGAAAATTACTTTGAATTTAAAGCATTTTTGAGTTTAATTTGTAGTTTTAGATGTTATCTTTTGTATTGATCGCGCGAGCGAGTTCATATGATGTTATTAGACTTGTGTGGATGTTTGGTTTGGATCCCCTAGGGCTCGAATGAGTTTCAGACATATTTTAGAATGGTTTTGGACTGCAATTCTATAATAGGTTAAACAACCCCATGCCCTTAAGAAATTTAAGTTAGGCTTTCTTCCTTTCCATAATTCATATGATGAAACCTTAAACTTCTTTGAAGGTACTCTATTGTGCACAAAACAAGCCGTCAATAAAGCTTCCCCGACAAATTCGTTGGTAATTTTGCATGTAAAAGCATTGCATTAACCATATCTACCAACGTTCTATTTTTCCTTTCAGCAAGACTATTTTATTGTGAGGTATACGGTGCACTAACTTGGTGAATCAGACCATTTTCTTCACAAAATACAGAAAATTCATTGGAAAGTATTCACCTCCTCGATCACTACGTAGGATTTTAATCTTCTTTTCCAACTAATTTTAAAATAATGCTTTGTAACTCTTAAACATATCAAATGCTTGATCTTTTGTTTTCATTAAGTAAACATGTGTATATCTATATTGATCATCTATAAAAGTAATAAAGTATCTATTTCCTCCTCTAGTTAAATGACCATTCAATTCACATATATTGGAATACACAAGTTCAAGTAAATTACTTGTTCTTTCATTCTTTGGAAATTATTTCTTAGTCATCTTAGCTTGTATGCATATGTCACGATCAATACAGAACATAATGGCAACCAACTAATCATTAGTAGACTCACCCACTTGGCTCAAAGCCATAGATCAAAACAACAATAACACACAATGTCCATACACTATCACTGCCACAATACCGCAGTGGGATTCAACTAAATCCTTCTTAAGCTTATACATAACTCAAACCATTAAGCATCCCAAATCATCTCCAACCTCGCATTCACCATTGCAATAGTCGTGCCAACTCCCACAAGTGATCAAAACTCAAATTGCAACATATATCAATTACTGGTAAAAGAGAACTTGCAAAAAAAACAACACAAGAGGTCTTCCCATACACTCACGACTCGAGGCCATATGCCAACTCCAGAAAGAAGTCAAACACTCAACGGTTCTCGCTACATATCCAGCCCACCCTTTTTTTGTCACAATCAAGCAATATGAACAGATCTCACCCTCAAATCACACCCACCACATAGTTATCTAGTCACAACGTCCTGTAATTAAGGACACCAACAGACAAATAAGTCCCCAAATAAATGTTCTTACACAACGAAATCTCAACACCTAAGCCACAGACGAAATCCGGCCTCAAGCCCTTCAGTCTGGACAATTATCAACATGCTAAAATCACATCTCATCCATGGAAGTCACAAGTCGTCGACGCACAGCTGATACCGAGCGCTCACGTGCGTATTCGCACGACAAGAGTTCGAGAATGTGAGATTTTTCCTAAAGGTTCTTCAGCCTCTCGAAGATAAGTGCAGACGTCTATGTACCGATCCGCAAGACTCTACTAAACCTGCTCATGACTGGTGAGACGTATTTAACCTAGAGCTCTGATACCATCTTGTCACAACCCGATTTCAGGGTTGAGTGGCCCCTGTCGTGGAACCAGGAAAGTCGCACCTTCATTTCTAAGGTAGATTCAATTTCCAATAAAAATACAATTTTAAACAAATTTATTGATAATACTAAGAGTCTGAAGTTTTAAAACAATATTTGAAACAAAAATTTATAATTTCCAACCCCGAATCTGGTGTCACTCAGTCATGAGCTGCTATATCATAAAATAGAGAAATGAAGAAATAGATAATATAGTCTCAAAATAAGTGCAACATGTGGAATAAGGAAGAGAAGACAAGGTCGCGATCGCCAGGTGCTACCTCGACAACTCCAATGAAAACTCTGACAGCTGCTCAATATCGACTACCGGGCCTTGGTGTACCTGGATTTGCACACTAGGTGCAGGGGGTAATGTGAGTACACCAACTCAGAAGTAAGGAACTCAAACTATGGGCTGAGAGGTAGTGACGAACAAAACCTCAGAATTTACAATAAACAATATACAGAAATTAGACATGCTAACAATTTATCAGAATGAGTAAATATGCCAAGTATGCCTGTATACTCTACACACCATCATAAAAATATATGTATGAAACCAGTGTGGATATGTACATACTGCTCACAACCCTCACACAACAGTCCACTCAGTACTGTATATGGCTCTCAGGCCCAGGGAAATGTCCATCCCGGAATGTACATAATCTTTGGTGACCGTAGTGACTCCGTACTGAGGAAAAAGGCCAATCTAGCCCCACTGAAAAATTCCATCTCCGGAATACAACACTCGAACAAGATCCATGTCCAGAGACGATGCATCCCTCACATAACATCCAATTCGGACACGATCCATGCCCAGGGAAAATCCACCCTTCAACATCAATTGCGCTTACTGGGGGTGTAAAGAATCCGAAGGGGCCCTAGTGGCCCAAGCTCCATATCAATCCAACGAAGGCATGATTTAAGTATCATTGCGGTGTGCAGTCCGATCACATAACTATCTCAATAATAGGGTCTCGACCTCACTCAGTCATTACTCTCCAGTCTCACTCACATGGATAACAGATGCATCCATCAGCCCGAAACAATGATAAGTATGAATATAATTAACAATAGTGAGACTGAGATATGAATTGATATGCTATAATAGGACTAAGTATATGAAATAAAATAATCACAAAATGAGACAGTACTATACGACCACTCGGTTCTCAGCATTTTCTACATGAAGCCTAGCATTTATACTTAACATGATTACTAACATGTTCACAATTACCACATTAACAGAAGCACATATATCATGAGGGAATAACCACTAAGCAGTGTCATGGGATAAGCCATGCCACAAATACTCGGTGCACACCCGCACGCCCGTCACTTGGCATGCGTGTCACCTCAATTATAGTCATAAATCATTTAGCTCTGGGTTTCGAACCCTCAAAACCAAGTTTGGAAACGTTACCTACCTCAAAATCGGCTAAATTTAATTTCGCAGTGCTTTTGCCTCTAAATCCGGCCTTTGAGTGCTCCAAATATATCAAAAATTAGATGTATATCATTATAATATGCCAAGGAATGAAGCCTAATCGAAATTTATCAAAAATACTCAAAAATCCCAAAATTAGTCAAACTCGACCCCCGGGACCACGTCTCGGAACTCGATGAAATTTACACCACAAAAATTCTCCTTCTCCCACAAGTCTATACATACAAAGAACACTGAAATCGGAGTCCAAATGGCCCCTCAAATTCCCATTTTAAGGTCTCTAAATCACAAGCCCTAATTACCTATTTTAGCACTGTTTTCCCCAAATTTTTACCACTAATCAGACATTTAATCACATATAAATGAGTTTTAAGTCCAAAATACTTACCGCAATTAAGAACTACCAGTTTCCCTCTTCAAAACCCTTCAAAAGCTTCAAACCTGAATAACAATGGTGAAAGAATGGCCACAATTCCCTAAGGGTTCTTTTTATAGGTTCTGCCCAGCGATGACCGCACCTGCGGTCCTTTTATCACACCTACGGACTCGCACCTACGGTCCCAGATGCGCACCTGTGAAAATGACTTAAGTCCGTACTTCCGCACTTGCGGCCCTATTCTCGCACCTGCGGGCTCGCATGCGCGACCAGTAGTCCGCATCTGCGCTCATTGGTCAGATCCCCCTCTTCCGCACGTGCGACAAATCCTCCGCACATGCGACGCCGTAGGTGCGGTCAAAGCCTCGCACCTGCGGCCTTTGCTGACCAAACCAACTTCCGCATCTGTGGAGCCTTGTCCGCTTTTGCGGGCTCTCACCTGCGGTTACCCATCCGCAAGTGCGGTAACACTAGAAAGTTTCCCACCAGCAACTCCAAAATGCCAAAAATCATGTCGTTACCCATCCGAACTCAACCCGAGGCCCTCGGGACACCAACCAAAAATACAAACAAGTCATATCTGATCATCCAGACTTATTCGAACTCTCGGAACACCCAGAATAACATCGAAATACCAAATCAACCCATGATTCAAGCCTAAAGATATTCAAACTTCCGAAATTCACCACTGATGCCGAAACTACCCAAACCTCGTCCGAATGATATAAAAATTTGCACACACATCCAGAATGACGCTCTGCTCCAATTTCCGTAATTCTATTCTGACCCCGATAGCCTATTTTCCACTGCCGATCGAAAATCGCCAAAAACTAACTTTCACCAATTCAAGCCTAATTCTACACCAGACCTAAAAAATACATTCCGCACACACTTCTAAGTCCCAAATCACCTAACGAAACTAATCGATCCATAAAATATGCATTCCAATGTCGTTTACCTATAAGTCAACTCCCGGCTGACTTTTTCAACTAGTGAGCTCTTTTTAGAGGCTATGTGCCTTAATTGTCATCACGACCACTCTGAACCCGAGTCAACCAACTCAACGCCACACAAAAGAGATGAAACACACAAGCAATGAAGCCGAAATAGGGGAAACGAGCTAAACTATCGGAATGAACGACGGGGTCGTTACAACATATTTCATATATTTTATCAGTTTTTATCGGAATTAATCAATTTTTAGACATAAACTTAATATATCAAAAATTAACATGTGAAAGTCTAGCATGCCATAAAGTAATAGATGACTCAATCATATAAGCAGAAACTTCAACTTTATTAATACTTAATTTGAACATGCCCTCACAAGAGTAGCATTGTCCTACAAATACACCATTCTTAGAGAAAATAATAGTTTCCGCCTCTATAACAGCTTTGAGGCCTTTCGTACATAATAAACTTGCAGAAATTAAATTCTTCCTAACATCAGGTACATAGTGAACATTTATTAAAATCATCTTCTTTCCCGAAGTGAATTATAGTTCAACTGTTCATTTTCCAAAAACCTTGGCGGTATCATGATTCCCCATTAAAACCTTTTCATCATTTGTTTCAACTTCATAATGTTTGAAGAAACTCCTGTCATTGCAAACATGAACTGTTGCACCGGAATCATACCACCAATCTACAGATTTCATACTTGCTGCCATGTTGCATTCGGTCACCATACTCAGATTCAAGTTGGTAAAGGCAGAAATCATAGCAACAATATCCGAAGAAGAAGCTGTTGCTATTCAACATTATTTACCCTCTTTTGTCAAGCATTTTCTTCATTCTTCTGCCTCTTAAGAAATCTGCAACCTCTCTTGAAATGACCCATTTTTTTCGCAAGTATAACAGACCTTTCTTAATGTTAGAAGAATTTTCCTTTGGAGCAGCCTCAAACTTTTTCTTCTTTCCAGCCTTGTTTCCAGATTTTCCAGAATTGTTTGCCTTACTAGACTCAACATAACTCACGTTTGAACTAGTTTCCGCAACATATCTATTTTCACGTTTCTGTGACTCTTCTTCAATCCGAATATGTTTTGTCAACTGGTCCACATTAAAGTCTTCGGAAGAATGTAATAATTTTTTCCTATAGTCATTCCAAGTGGATGGTAATTTTGCAAGTACAGCAGCCACTTGAAAAGATTCAGAAACATCGACTTTAAAATCTTTGAGTCTAGATATCAACACAAGAAACTTATCAACCTACTCCATGACAGATTTACCATCTACCATTTGAAATTCAAAGAATTTCATTCCAAGGAATCTGTCTGTTCCTTGTTTCACAGCAGTATATTTTTTTTCCAAAGCTTTCCAGATTTCTTGTGGTGTTTTGAGAAGACGAAACAAATCATATAAACGATCAGAAAGTGAGTTTAAAATAAAACCTCTACAGCGCACCTCATCATCTTTACGTTTTTGCGTGCAACATTAATTTTCTCAGAATCTTGAGTAGTAGGTTTTGGCATCGCAGAAAGATCACAACTCAGCAAATATGCTATTCCCAACTCTGTGAGGAAGAATAACAATTTGTCTTTCCAGCGGGTGAAATACGATCCATCAAATCGATCCAGTTTGAACACTTCAAACATCTTCTTGAAACCAGAATCACTACCAAAAGCTTCCATTATAGTGTATTAAATTCCTTAGGATTGTTGGATTTAAGAAAAATTGGGATGAAATAATTTGGCTTCGATAGTGTATTCATTGTCCTTAAGGAATTTAAGCTTCCCACTAATTGTTGCAGGGATAATAGAAGAATTCCTCCAGGATTTTACAAAGACTCCAAAATTCGAGTTTCAGCAATTAACTCGAATTTCCCACAAGAACAGAATATTTGTGAGTTGTAGAGCCGAATTTCCCACTATTAACAATATAACCAAATTTTAATTTCCCTCCAAACACCCGAAAAATATTCAAACTATATAAGACAAAGAAGTGTTTTTAAACACCTCTTCCTTTCTTTCTTTTTCCAACGAGGGACAAAACAACCTCTTCTCAAATACTCCCATCAAACACTAACTAATCTAACAATCCCGCACAACTATTTTTAATGTGGTGTAACTATATATGATAGATCTAGAAAGGTTCGGCATAACTAAAAAGACGGGCCAATTTGGGCTGGTTACATTCAAGGCCCAATTACGAAATATTCATCACAAAAATTTGACGAAATTCACCAATTTGTGACAAACATATGACGTAAGTATACACAGTCAATCAAGTATAAAGTGAGTAGAGCATCGTTCTCACTAGGACTTGTGATTAATTATCAATTAATTCAAACAAAATACTAATTTATTGAGTCAAGAACAATTTCAAAGTGATTTTTGTTTGATTAATTTTACCAACTAGAGTTACGATTAAGAAGAATAACTAATTAACTAGCACAATTAGCACGAAGATTTTAATTCAATGAGAAATAATATTTCAGGGTAAAGGTTGGATAATAATCCTGTTGAGTTCTTCAACTCGATTTATCAATTTATCTGGATTATTAACCTGCAAAGACAATAATACTCGAGAAATTTGACAACTTCTACTTGCCTATTCAATTTATTTGAACCCCTATATTCCTATGAGATTAGAGATAAAAAGAAGGCATTAACAATTTCTTGCACAATTGGCTAAGCACGGCAAATAGGTATATTTGTATTCGTATTCGCAAATCAATATCGCAATGACTCAAGATCGCTCTCTATTCTATCCTATTGCAATAAAAAATTACCTCATTCAAGTTCAACTCAAGATTCATATATACTTCACTGATAGCTAGTCTGTAAAACAATTGGGCAGGATATGAACGAACAACCCAATATGATAAATTAAATCGTCAAATCAATCTCTGAATATCAACATTCATGTAAAACCATAACCCCAAATTAAACGAGTTTAGCCATGGATAGTTATAGTAGCAATCTCAATTAAATCCCAAGAATACATAAAATTAATAAAAGAAGGGAAAAATAAAAATGCAAGACGAACTCAGTAACTATAGTTTTCCTAATTACCATTTGTTGTTATTGGTCAATTATTACCAGCTTGTATCAATTATATTCAAACGCACAACGAATACGATATGAGTCAACCGTATTCAAACGCGCAACAAATACAAATAATCTGAATTCTCAACCTCACGCTTTAAGAATGACTTATTGCTTACGAGGAAATCTCAAGGTGTAATAGATAATATTAAAATATTAAATACATTAGCTATTTTACTTAATAAAGTTGGTCACAAAAGGAAAAGAACAATAAATTTTTATTGATGGCTTTGATATCAGATCTCAGATTGTTATACACAAGAAAATCATGTTCACTTATTTGAGGGATATATCTTAGTTGATAATTAGCTTGTTTAAACATTTTGCCATATATTCCATCGTTGAACAAACTTATTATGCAGATCAAATCTATCTATATTTTGTTCATCATGAGAATGAAATTGTAAAAGTCATAAAAACGTGTAGATTCTTGAGAATTTAGAGAAGCATGGCTGAAAGGAGTCTTGCGTCGAACCCTTTTAACATGAGATTCGGAGAATCAAATCCCTTTGTTAGGCCCCACTTAAAACTAAAAGTCAATCATAATTCAAAGAGGAGAAAATTCAATGAATTGTTTCTATGAATTACCTTTTTTTTTTTTTTTGAATTGATCAAGTTAGAAGAAAAAATCACGTGATTGATACATGTACAATCTCTTTACTACTAATTATATTAGTTTATTACATAAAAATATTATATTCCGTAAAAATTGCGCGGGGCACCCTATTTGGTCACCCCCATTTAATCTATACCCGCTTTTTAAAAAGGTTTTAACTTCTACCCACTTTTTAAATAATTTCAGCTCCTTTCCCCTCGCTAAGCTGAAGTTCAGCAGTAAAGCTGAAGTTCGCCAGTTATAAAGACAAAACTTCAGCATACGGGGCTGAAGTTCCCCAGTTACAAAGACAAAGTTTCCCAGTTACAAACTTTAGCTCTAGAGCTGAAGTTCCCAAGTTATAAAGACAAAAAATTCAGCATACGGGGCAAAAGTTCCCCAGTTACAAAGACAAAACTTCAGCTCTAGAGCTGAAGTTCCCCAGTTACAAAGACAAAAACTTCAGCTCTAGTTTTGTCTTTGTAACTCGGGAACTTCAGCCCCGTATGCTGAAGTTTTGTCTTTGTGACTGGGGAACTTCAACATACGTATGCTGAAGTTCCCCAGTTACAAAGACAAAACGTCAGCTCTAGAGCTGAAGTTCCTCAGTTACAAAGACATAACTTCAGCTCTAGAGCTGAAGTTCCCTAGTTACAAAGACAAAAACTTCAGCTCTAGAGCTGAAGTTAGTTCCCCAGTTACAAACACGAAACTTCAGCTCTAGAGCTGAAGTTCCTCAGTTACAAAGACATAACTTCAGCTCTAGAGCTGAAGTTCCCTAGTTACAAAGACAAAAACTTCAGCTCTAGAGCTGAAGTTAGTTCCCCAGTTACAAAGACACAAACTTCAGCTCTATAGCTGAAGTTCGCAAGCTACTTCAGGCCCGTCTACTAGAATACTGAAGTTTTGTGTGATTGCCTTTGCTACTTCAGCCCCGGATGCTGAAGTTAAGCGCAAAAGCGGGTACAGATTCAATTTTTTTTACGAAGCGGGTATAAGTTAAAACGTGACACAAAAAGTGGGTATGGATGCAAAATCGCCATGTTATTCCTGAATAAATAATACTAGCACAGGTCACTAACATTAAAAAAAAAACCAAGACCTCTTCTTTTTGCTGTCTACAAAATTTTACATGACAGGTATCCAAGAAGAAAGGACGAGAATAACGAGTGACTTCCCAACCAACCTTATGAATTTCAACAACGAAAGCTGCGAAACGGCAAGTGAGGAAACAACGTCCAGCGCGTCCCCCAGGTGAGATGGGTCACCGCCCCACGCTGTAGCATAACAAAACCTCGTGGTAAAGGAGCCTCCACGTCTGCAGAGGAAGGGACACCCCAAGCTGTGAAAAAACTCTTTGAGGCATGCTAACTGACATGCTAACAAGCGTCCTCAACAAGCCCGTTCCAGTCACGACTGCCGAAACCGCGAGGACTTGCACGATACAGCAAACAGACGAGTAGTGCAACCCCACCCTTCCCTCCAACAACATGTATAACTCACAACATCATTGATAGTGCAGGTGACAACTCCCTAACCGCCATTCTAACAAGGATTAAAGAAATAGAAAATTAAAACAAGGCGTTCTAAGACCAGATGAAAGAGCATCAAGAACGGCTTGCTAAGATACCGGGCAATCCTAACCGAAAAGGGACGTATGCTGGTTCATCGAGTTGTCGTACTGTGACGATGTAACCTCGCATGCCATACCAATGACCTTCAAAATACCTCCCTACCTTAGGATATATACGGCATGACCGATCTCGAAGATCACGTGACTAATTATGTCACTGCCGTGAAAAGAAATGAACTCGCCAAAGAACAAGTGTCCTCCATTTTGCTGAAAAAAATTTGGTGGAACCCTCAGGGGAGGAGCATTGACGTGGTATTAAAATCTACCAGCATGCTCCATAGAAACCTTCGAAGAAATGGCCAATAAATTTGTAACCGAGCATGTCGTAGCCAAAAAGGGGGAGGTGAGAGTAAACGATATATTCGCCGTCAGGCACTCCTTGCGAAAGGTACTAAGGGACTTTCTCACTTAGTTCAACCGAGTAAGGATGAATCTACTAAACGTATCCGTAGGGGTGGTAGATGTCTTGAGAGCAACCAGAAAATTGTTGAGTAGGCTGATAAAATATCACCCAACCACTTGGGACGAAATCCATAAGGCCTATAGCGCCGAGGTTCGTGCAGATGAAGATGATCTCAACAGGCCAACTCACCGACTAACCTCAGTGCAAGCTGAATCTAGAAAAGATCGAAGAAACAACACCAGAAGAGATCATCAAATTCCGCAATCTAACAGGGAACGACATCAACCATATATTAGGACAGCTGCTATGCCTCCCCCCTCCTCCCCACATGAAGAAGGCCCATCCAGGCCGAGGATGGGAACTCATCCGAACGAAAGAGGTATGCCTCCCTTATTTTATACTCACAATTTTTATATGTCACCTATAGAGATAGTCTACGCCCTGGAGAAGCTCGGACCGAAAGTGAAGTGGCTGCCAAAGATGAGATCGACCCGAACACTAGTAAGTATGACTCACTCTATGATTTCCACCAGGAAGGAGGGAAAAAAATCGAAGATTACATTGCCCTCAAGCAAGAAGTCGTAAACATGTTGTGACAAGGTAACCTCAAAGATCTGCTAAGTGACAGGGGCATGATCAATTTCACTAGAGGACGCAAACACCAAGGACCACCAAAGCCACCCTCACCTGCTCGTACCATCAACATGATTATCGACGAAGGTGATGATGCATCTATCAACAGCGTGAAGTTCACCACTACCCATAAACTCCAACGATCTATCACCCGCGAACAGTACGACGAACTCAAAGAATGTATAATCTTCGACAAGTCAAATACCGACGATTTGACTTGTCCTAATAATGACACCCTCGTTATTACTTTACAAATTTTAGATACCAATGTGAAACGCATTATGGTAGATGACGGGAGTGGAGAGTGCACTATCCATCCCAGAGTACTTGACCAAATGAGACTCGAAGATAAGATAGTGTCGTGTTGCAACAGACAAACTGGTTTTAACAATGCAGCTGAACGGACATCTTGGGAAATTACACTCCCTATTTTTTGCTGCTGGCGTAACTCTGGGGACAATGTTCCACATCATGGACCAAGCCACTATGTAGAACTCCATAGTAGGAAGACCATGGATATATCCTATGAAGTCGTCCCCTCCAGCTTATACCAAGGAATTAAATTCCTAACTCCATGAGGGATTTTTAGCATACGCGGAGAACAACGCCCATCACGAGAATGCTACCACATCGCCTTAGACAACACAGCCACCCAATGTTGATACCTTAATTTTCCCAAAAATATTTTTAAAATTGCATATATACCTTCAACATCATGCATTAATAGCAATTGGTATTTTTCCATATTTTTCCTATATTTTTATTAACTTATCCATCGTTTTATTTCAAATAAATAGTTAAAATATTTCATCATAAATGATTTCGAAATCATTTCTTGGTTTTATTTATTGTTTATGGTCCTATTAAGACCAAATTATCTTACAATTAGCCAAATTGGCACATTTTGGCTATAATTGCAATAACTTTGCAATTATAGCCCAAGTATATAATTTTGCACTATTTTTATCAAAAATTAGTCATTTGTATTTTAAAATACTGAATAATCATTTTAAATCATTTTCTATGCATGAAATTAATTTTTATGATTATTAGCTATCTTTACAAATTATTTTAAGTAAATTTAATTGGGTATTTAACAAATAGCCCTTTTTCATTTTAATTCTAGCCCAAATTAAAACCAGACCCACCTGATTAAATCAAGCCAAAATACCCCAGGCCCAATCCACTATCCTACCCGACCTAATTCCCACTTAATCTGGACCGTTGATCATTTTGGATCAACGGACCAGCTTTATTCATACCTAAATTAACCTAAGAGACTACCCCCTCCCAAACCCTCATTCTCTCATTTTTTCTCTGAATCATCTCCTCTCATCTCTCTGAAACTCTCTCTGCTAAACCCTGCTCATACTCGTCGGTCGTTAGCTTGCCGGTAACCATGGTGGTTCCACCACCACCCCTAGCCTCCATGGCTCCCCCGCACGCCGGATCCCTGCCACCATGAGGTCCTCAAGGGGACCAGAGGCCGTTCAACTCACACCCATGGCCTTTTCATACCGTTCTTAGGACACCCTTGGCCTGTCCGAGTAAGATCTTTCTATCTCCGGCTAAAAAAACCTATGGTTTGTAAGCTTGATTCTCTCAACCTCTAGGCTATCTCTCTCTGAAACCCTAATTTTAGTTCTTACCTTTTCAGATCTGTAGCAGATCTAAGATCCTTCTGAGCTATCTTACTGTTTCCTTAAAGATCTTTCCGATTTCTCAAAAACGCCTCTTCGTCTTCAAACTAGGGTTTCATAAACCCCTTTTAAAATAACGTTTCCTTCTGATATTCAATATTATCCTATGATTCTTGCTATGTTTCAACTGTCATTTAAGTTTTTTCTCTTTATCTAATTTATTATGTTGAAAACCCTAATTTTTTGTCTTAATCTTGGGTTCTGAGTCTGTCTTTGATAATATGTTCGTTTAATTTATGTGTGCTTGTCTCTCATGAACGCTCTGAGTTTCTGTGATTTTACCCTATTATGTTCGGTAGGGTTTCTGATTTTTGCTTCTTCTGCTTATATTATGTTTATTTTGTTAACCCCTCTAATCAGTTCTATCTTTTCTAGTTGAATCATTGATTCTAGATGATTCTTACTTTACAATGTTTATGAGTTTACTTCGTCTTGCCTATTATGTGTTTATTCCGTTTGTTCGTATAGATTTGTGTTAATTCTCCCCTTAATCAGTACTGCTCCTATTTGAATCCCTAATTTCCTATAATTAATACCTTTCACTAATCTTTTATCATAATTTCCTTGTTTATTTTCCGACCTTAGTATATTTCTTGCCTTATTATGTGTTCGACTATACTATCAACTGATTTTTATGACATTTCCTTAATTAGAATATTATGTACCTAGCCGTAATTGCTTACTTTCTACCCGTACTGTGCTTGAATTATTTCCTTATGTGCTATATTCCAGTCATAAATGGTATCTTTCCTTATTTGCTACATGTATTATACCGTTTGAAGTTAACTCCTTTAATTAAGGGAGTATCTATGCTGATTTTTGCACTAATTGATACCTAGTTCCATAATTACTGCATCACTATGATTTTTACCTTATTGTTCTACCTAGTTTCAAACTACTATATATACATGCTCTCTCTTTAACACAGACACAGGAACACATTGGTTCAAAAACTATCTCCCACACTCAAAGCTTTATGCTCTCCCTCTTTGTTACTTGCTACAGTTCTGAGTTAGCCGACTGCAAGCCAAGGCTAATTATTATTCTCTCATATTCTTTCCTTTTGTGTTTGCTATCTTCTTTACCCGTATGTTCTGATTTCAATTGAAATCCCAAAACCAATATGTTTCTTTTACTGCTTCAGCTTATCTTGTTTCTAATTGTTTCTATATATGGTTTTGATGTGCAACTCGTAGTTGACATGTTTACATATTTGTCCATCTATCATGTTATGTTATGTATTACTCCCCTTTGGACCAGCATGAATATGTTACCCCCATTTTGTAGTATGTATCAATGTGACTCTATTAAATTCTGTGTTTATCTGGTTTCTTATATGAACCTTTCTTTGGCAAAACAATTTGTACCCTAAGTTGCTTCATTCTTTGTTTATTCTGGAGTTGATGTTAATCCCTACAAGAATTGCTATGTGTGAAGGTTTGTTCTATGTGTGATGCTGAACCTGCTTTGGTTCTGTGTTTGTTCTGTGTTTTTTAATTGCCCTACTCTCCTCAAAAGTTGTTTTACTAAACAACTCTCTTTTATTTTATAAAACTATTTCTACTAGGTTTCTTTCAATAATTGTTTTCCTATCAAACTCTTTCAAAACTATGTCAAGCACTCTCATTCTACTCTTAGGTCTTTAAGTTCTGCCCCTCCAGTGTGTGACTGCTTTGGAATCTCTGTGAGATCCCTCTAAACTCCAATGCACTGGGGCTGGCACTTCCACACTGCACTTACTCAGTTATGGTTGTGAAATCTGGGTGTGAGTACTGCCCGGGATCCCTTGAGGTCCTTAGGGAACTCTGACACGCCCGGATATGAGAAAGGCTATGAAGCATTTGGGCATTTAAGGTTCTGTAAATCTAGGCCTATTTTCAGGCTCCCAATAGTGAAACTTCTTATTTTTCTTTATCTATGTAATTCATTCAATATTGCTTTGTAATATTTATTGTAAACGAATATTGGGTTTGGCTAGTGAAAATGGGAGGATAGCCTTGGGTTTATATTTCCTATATGTGAATTACAATCCATGTTTAGGACCAATACATTCTAGGCATGTCATGCATTAGATGTCATGTTTTAGGTTTACTGCTTCAGCATCTCATTTGACCCTATTTATCACATAGAAATCTTGCTTCTAGGCTAAATAATAGCATCCACATAAAAAATTTTCTCCTGCACATCCTGAAATTATGCTGTAACTTCCTCTGCATTTAGAAATCATGCTTTAGGAATTCTGCAACCATTCTACATCTCTATGTGCATAGTAGATACCATGCTTTAGGATCTCGCCCAGTCACACCTAGTTAAACTACTGATGAATGGAAAAGGACATAAGACAGTCTCACATTTGATCATCCTGTTTTAAATAAACTGGTAATAATCATTCTATTTTGCAACACTTAAAACAACATGCTTTAAGTATAACAACTTCTAAACAGTTTATTAACAATTCTTGTAACTATTGTGCATTACCCCCCATGCCTAGGCAAGCCTTAGTTAATCAACCTTCATAAAACTGGAAAACTGTTTCTTTTGTGTTTTCTGCTTAATGTTTAATAGGCTTAAAATCAGTAGGCAAACTGATTAGGGCCCCTGCTTCTAGGTTTATAAAGTGAAACTGCATATCTTCTATGTTTTGATATTCACTTAGACATCATGCTTTAGGATCCCTTCTAATAAAATGCCTCTTGTTGTGTTTGAGTCGTGCTGATTACGTGCATTATCTGTGGAGATATCTGAGCCTCTTAATTGTTCTTTCCTGCCTTTATTTTCTAAGGTCCTATTTGTTGTTGCATGTCGCCTAGTATTTTCCCCTTTTAAACCGTAGGGGTCTGTCTAGAACTGCCTGTAGGTAGAGGTCCTAATTTCCTCGAGGACCATTAAGAAGGCACGGGTAATAGCACGCATAGACGTCGTTAAACAACACTCGCTTAAATAACCACTAAGGGGTGGGAAAGAGTAGATATCGATATGATGACCGGTGCACTAACGCCACGTGTAGCCCCTTTCCGAGGAGTGATTACCGGGAATTGCATGATGTGATACTATAGGATAAACAACCTAGGACTCCCCTATCCGTTACACATGTGTGCTTAGACTGTAAATATTTCAAAACCTTATATTTGTTCTTAGACTTTAAATCTTCTAAAACATTACTTCACATGTGTGCTTAGTCTGAGAATCTTTTCAAAACCTTTATTTGTTTAGGCTTATTTGCTACTTGTTTAAATTTACAAAGCGTTTTTTAGCCAGGAACCACAGTCGTGGACTTTGAGGGGTGCCTAACACCTTCCCCTTGAGGTAATTTGAAGCACTTACCCAATCTCTGGTTATTCAAATATGTGTTATAATTACCTTTAGTAGGTGCCCTAACGCACATTAATTCGTTAGGTGGAGACTCTTCAATTACTTACATACCCCTTTTCCCAAAACAAAATGAGTTGTCCCAATAATGTCAAGAACCCTGATCAATCCGAAAGGAGAGGGAAAAAGGGGGCGCGACAGCATGACGACTCGGTTGGGGAACTTCTAGGATTTTACTATTTCAAACTGCTTTGTGAATTTGTCATTATTTTGCTAAAACATGCGCCCCTTACCCTTTCCCTTTACCTTTATGTACAATTAATTGTTTACTGTATTTAATCTTTTAAATGAAATTGACATGTTTCTTTTTGTTTCCTTTGTAACTGCTTTTCAATCATAATTGTTGTATTTACCACTTTCATAACGTGCAAATACATGACAACATGCTTTTATTGCTTATTTCATTGTTGCATACTCATGCTCAACATCATTTTCCACTCGTGCCAATACAAATCCTATAGCAACGCTTGATGAGTGGTTGTGCTCTTCTTATTTTATATCACCCTTAAATTCCGAAATGCTTATTTGCGGTAAAACCAGTGATCAGCGGTGCAGTCGATGGTTCTGTGCCTTCCCCCTTGAGTTGTCCGCTCGAGGGTACCAGTCTAAGACCCCACAGAAAACTTACTCTGTTATACTGTGCATGCATCATGGTCAAACCTAGCTGGGTTATGTGTTTTCCACACAATAACCCTTTAATACAGCCTTGTCCAAGTCCCCCCGAGTTTTAAAAATCACAACGGACACAATCTCATTCTTTGCATTTATTTGGAGAGCTAAATGCTTGTATGCTAATCATAAGTGTAAATAGTCGAGTCTGGTAAGGGTAAGGGCCTTACTATGTTTGTCTTGAAGAAATATGAGGCACGAAGTGCCTATATTCGGCATGGTCAGCAATATCCATCCAAAGCTCATGAAGAGGTGGGAAAACCCTTCCTCCAGTGATAAGAAACACGTCAAGAAATACCTGGGCAATTTACCGTCTCTCCTAGACATTCAACCCAACAACATGTTGATTGAGGCTGCCACCTTATTTTGGGATAGAGAAAGAGCCGTCTTCTGCTTTGGGAACATTGAGATGACACCACTTCTAGAAGAGATAGGAGGACTAGCTGGGTTAGTGTGGGAAACCCCTTGGTTGTTGGTGCCTGGAAACCGCATAGGCAAGGGCTTTCTGAAAAAGATGGGTTTGAAGAAGAATGATGATTTAGAATGTCTGGAGCAGTCATACATACCCTTTGAGTACTATATGAAAGGTACGGTCACAACAAATCGTATTGTACCTACCACGAAGAATTTTCCATTACATCTTTGGGGCACATCCACCGTAGGGTGTTTGTATTCATTGTATGTTTTTTGGGACTAATAGTGTTTCTAACAAAGAAGGAAAGGATCTACACTAGGTTGGCCATGGAAACAAAGGCTTTGATGGAAGGGATTGACGGGAAAGCCTTCAGCATTGTCCTGATGATCATACCAGACATTTACCGAGCTCTGGAACGTTGTCAACGAGGAGCTAAGCATTTCGAGGGTTGCAATTTGTTACTACAACTATGGGCTTGGAATGACCACATCGTTTTACATCACCCCAAGTGGATGACATATATTCCCGACATATTTGCTCAGCCAGAGACTGCCAAGGAGTGGGTAGAGTTATTTAATAATCTAATTAAGGAGCAGGTACAGTAGATGTTCGAGTGGTTTCCAATGGACAAATTCAGCGTCAGGTCCAGGGATGCACCACACTTGGTGCTAATCGAGTTAAGAGGTATATATCATGAAGTTCCTCTGCGAGTCATGAGACAAGCAGGGAGAAAGCAAGTTGTGCCAAGGTTCAACAAGATGAGCCATTTTCGAGCTAACTTCCAGGATGATGATGTTCCCCACAAGTTCCGATCCCAACACATATGGCACTACAAAATCATAATGGAGAAGAACACAATTGAACCAGACAGGTACTATGCAGTATACGCAACTTTCTCCCCGATTTGGTTAGAAGTTAACCTGGATGGGTTAGTCAGGCCAAGGATCAGCCGAGGACACCTAATCATAGACGAGAGTGCCGAGACTCAGGTCAAGTAAAATCGGTTGCGCAAGAGGATCCACGAGTCTAAAATGAGCACCGTCAGATACATGAAACCAAAAAAAGGTTGATTGAAGAATGGAAAGACATGGCCATCTGTTCCAACAAGAAGTTGGAATACTTGGATCGAGGCATAATAGAGCTGGAAGGTAAAATCATCAAGAGGGTCGAAGACTGTCAGAAAGCTGAGGGGAGTGATGGAGGACATCTTGCCAGAGCATAACTACTGCTAGGACTGCATGAGCTGGGGAACCTGATCGATGGGATCAAGGATGCCGAATTTGGGGAAGGTCCTTTTGGGAACCAAGTAGGCTAGGTTTTCCTTTTTGCTTTTATCAATGCAATAAGGCCAATGGCCATTAGTGACTTTATTTCCTGCTTATTATTTTAGTGTCGTTTCTGATTCTTCTATTTATATTTAATGAAATGAGGTATTTTGGCATCTAAATTATCCAAATTAACTTGTCGCTAGGCCTACCTCGGGCACAACAAGGCTCCAAATTAGGAAACGCTTTATTCCTGCACTATGCGTTTAAAAACAGTAATATTTTCTCATGACCCTCACTGACTTGACTACCTTTTGTTTTTGTTTTCTTTTATTATTCCCCTTCCCAAAGGCTAGTTCATGCATTATGGCATCATTATAATATCACACAAGATCCAGAGGCCCTCTACCTCCTCCTTCTCTTAGTCCACTTAAAGGCAAAGACAAAGGCAAAATGGAAAATTTGAGCAATATCAGAAAGGAAAACACAATGAAAATTGAACGAACAGAAGATCCTAACAATCAAGGTACTTAGGTTCAGAAGGAGGCTATCACACAACTCGAGCATGGGTTGATGAAGCTCCAAGGGGAGCTTGAGCATATTCGAAATTTGGCGAATTTATCCATCTCACTGAGTGTCCCAGATGTCAACTATCCAAACATCCAAAATCCTATACCTTCTCAGAATACCCCAAACTAACAGAATCCTCCCACAACTCAACACCACACAACTCCACCGAAAAACCCAACTATTCAACTACAATGCAACACTCGCCACACTCCAAGAAACACCCCACTAATCATCCTTGAACCATAGAGCTCCACAAATGACCACCTTAGTCTCAGGCTCCAGGCCATCATAACAACCCCATATACGTGGAGACTCTACCTCACTCCACCCAACCCATTTCATACACACCTGAATCTAGTGAGAAGGATTTTCTTATCAAGAATTTGGCCGAAGAACTGAAGAAGCTGACTAGCCGAGTTCAAGGGTTTGAAGGAAGTAAGGGAGTTGAAAAGTTGAACTATGAAGATCTCTGCATACAGCCCGATATTGAACTACCAGAGGGCTACAAACCTCCTAAGTTCGAGATGTTTGATGGTACAGGTAATCTTAGGGTCCATCTGAGGACCTATTGTGATAAATTGGTTGGAGTAGGAAGAGATGAAAAGATTCGTATGAAGCTATTTATGAGGAGCCTCACAGGGGATGCTCTGTCTTGGTACATCAGCCAAGACCCTAAAAAGTGGTCCAATTGGGTAAACATGGCATCAGACTTCATGGACCGGTTCAGGTTCAATACAAAGAATGTGCCAAATGTGTTCTATATTCATAATCTTAAGAAGAAGCCCACCGAAAATTTTCGTGAGTATGCCACTCGCTAGAGATCTGAAGTAGCTAAGGTCAGGCCTGCCCTAGACGAAGAACAAATGAACAAATTCTTTGTCCGGGCACAAGCCCCGCAGTTTTATGAGCGGCTGATAGTGATTGAAAACCACAAATTCTCGGACATCATCAAGTTAGGTGAGAGAATCGAAGAAGGGATTAAAAGTGGAACGGTTACCAATTTTGAAGCATTACAGGCCACGAATAAGGCCCTACAGTTTGGCGGCATATCCAAAAAGAAAGATTGAGGACCCAAATCCCCACTGACATATCGAACCTCCCCACTCACCTACCAAGCACCCACGCCCGCATATCAGTCAGCACCTCCACCAACATATCATTCATCTCCACCACCTACCTATCATCCTACTCCCAGCTATTCTCAATGATCTCACTTCCAATCACGCCCTGCTCACCAAAATTTCCCTAGACCTCGACCCAACTTTGACCGCATGCCGCCCAAGAAATATACTATCATTACTGAACCTATTGACCAGTTGTAGGAAAGATTAAACACTAATGAATATATTACTCCTATCACTATTGTAACCCCTGAAATCCATCCCAATGGGTCAACACAAATAAAACTTGTGCATAGCATTCCGGCATGAAGGGCATACAATGGATGAATGTCTTTCACTTAAGGATAAAATCCAGTCTCTGATCGATAATAACATCATACAAGCAAAGGAAGCTACTCCCAATGTCCGCAACAATCCACTCCCAGACCATAGGGGTGGAAGCATCAACATGATAGAGATAGAAGAAGAATGGGACCCAAAGTTGTCGATCAGATTGATCAAAGAAGGTGATGACCCAAAGAAGCCAGTGGTCACACTTAATCCCATTATAGTCGAGTTTCATCTATGAGGAGATGTTGAGGTAGCTACATCAGTCTTATTCAAGTTTGAAGTGGCACCACCTTGTGGAAGAACCTATGCCGTTTGAGGTTGGGGTAATCCCACCTGCCACGACACCTGTCCCATTTGAAGTGAAGATAATTGAACCAATTACACTGACAGTGGCAACCCCACCACTTTTCAACACCAATGTCGTACCTTGGGCCTACGTGGCTTAAGCAAGAAGGAAAGACAAGGTTAAGATGGAAGAAGCTGGTGTCACACAGGGAATGACCAGGACCAGAGGGTCTATACACCTGAACACTTGGCAGAGTCTAGCAAACATGCTTCCAACAGACCACCCGTCATTGAAACAAGTCCAAATGATCTTTGGAGAAAGGTTCAAGCCAAATAATATTCAGTCATAGATCAGCTGAGCAAGACTCCAGCCCAAATATCCATCATGTCATGCTACAGAACTCGGAAGCACAATGGAATGCTTTGATGAGAGTGTTGAACAAAGCATATATGCCTAATAGCATCACTAGTGGGGAAATGGCCAACATGGTAGGATAGGTGCTGAAAAGTCACAAGATCACTTTCCACGAGGACGAGCTGCCACCTGAATGGCTAAGTCACAACAAGGCACTGCACATTACTGTGCAATGTGAAGATCATTTCATTACCAGGGTTATAATTGACGAAGGATCCTGCCTAAACATTTTCCCATTGACAACCCTCAAAAGATTGGGCAAAGGATTGTACGAAATAAGAGAAGGGGACACGAATGTGAAGGCTTTCGACGGTTCTTAGAGGGTCACCATTGGAGAAATCAGTCTTTGTCTAGAGATGGGACCTACATGGTTCGAGATTAAATTTCAGGTGATAAATGTATCCGCGTCATATAACCTTTTGTTGGGGCGGCTGTGGATACATGCCATTGGGGCTGTGGCATCAACATTGCACCAGGCAGTAAAATTTGAAGGATCCACCAGGAAGTAATCATCCACGGAGATGGAAGTAACCCTATCTATAGTTGCAAGACCATCCTGACGGGTGAAGGTAGAAGAAGGCTGGGTGGAGAAACCTATCATCATATCGAGCGGGTCAACACAATAGACAAGGATTAGTGGTGGGTTAGTAAGATCAAAAACATATTGAACTGAAGCGGGTACAATCCTGGAAAGAGCTCCAGAAGAATCTTAAGGGGATTTCCAAACCAATACAGCTGAAGCACTATGGCACCACTTTTGGGCTGGGAGACGAATACACTTGGTAGGAGTACGAAGACAGGTCGCCACCATGGCGCAATCCCTACTATCTATTGGAACATCCTATACAACATTTGGAGCAGACTTTCCAGCAAGCTGATACCAAATGGGGGTCAGAAGAAGAAGAAACTATAGCAGCTTCGAAGAATCTATTCCTGGAAGACGAAGGCATGGACTGTTATGTTATTGTTAAGGAGGAGGAAGAGGAAGGCCCTATCAGCCAAGCTTTGAGAAAGGGATCATTCCTCAAGAATTGGACCGTTAGGCCATCTAGGGCTCGATGAGTCCCGAAGTAGCAAGGTTGAGCAACGTTATTTATTTCATTTTTGCTAATGATTTCCTTTTTGCATTTTTTATTTTCCAATAAAATCCCGATGTTCCAAAATTGTTTGTTTAAATTATCAAAATCGCTTTTACGTTTCAACGAATCAATATTTATTTATTATCGTTTTACTCTCATTACTTTTATCTATACAACATTACTTTTTCCTGTCCTGACGAACCAATGACTGTGACATGCAATGAGACAACGTAACAAAAGGACATCGATTTAGAAGAAGAGGATGTCATACCCAATGAAATTGTCAGAGAAGTTTAGGATTTAGAGAACAGACCTAAGTCCAACCTGGACGAAACTGAGGTAGTCAACCTGGGAGATTCAGAGACTGTCAAAGAAACTTGCATCAGCATCCATTTGTCATCATCAGAGAAAAAGGAATACGCCCAATTCTTGAAAGAGTATGAGGACATATTCTTATGGTCATACGACGACATGACTGGTCTAAGTGCATCCAATGTGGCTCACAAGTTACCAACCAATCCAATGTGCCCGCTGGTAAAATAGAAGCTCAGAAATTTCAAGCTTGACATGAGTCTAAAAATCAAAGAGGAAGTTACCAAGAAAATAAACACCAAGGTTCTCAAGGTAGTTTAATATCCGACATGGTTAGCCAACATCATGCCAGTACCGAAGAAGGATGGGAAGTTCAGGGTTTGTGTCGACTACCGGGATCTCAACCGGGCAAGTCTAAAGGACGATTTCCTCTTCCAAACATACACATCCTGATTGACAATTGTGCTAAGCATGAACTTCAGTCGTTCGTAGATTACTTTTTCGGTTAACATCAGATTTGGATGGACGAGTACGATGCTGAGAAAATGGATTTCATCACGCCATGGGGAGTCTACTGTTATAAGATGATGCCATTCAGCCTAAAGAACGTTGGGGCCACTTATATGAGGGCTATGACCACTATCTTCTATGACATTATACATAAGGAGCTCGAGGTATATTGGATGTAGATGAAATCATTATCAAGTCCAAGAAAACCACTGACCATATAGCAGCTTTGAGGAGTTTCTTCAATAGGTTGCGGAAATACAACCTGAAATTAAACCCCGCGAAGTGTGCCTTTGGGGTTCCTGCCGGAAAATTGCTTGGGTTTATTGTGAGCCGGCGAGGAATAGAACTGGATCCGTCAAAAGTCAAATCCATCCAAGAATTACCACCTCCAAATAACGAGAAAGATGTGATGAGTTTCCTGGGTCTCCTTAACTACATCAGCCGGTTCATAGCCCAGTCCACGGTCATATGTGAATCGATCTTCAAGATGTTAAAAAAGAATGCTGCAACTAAGTGGACCGATGATTGTCAAAAAGCTTTCGATACAATCAAGGAATACTTGTCAACGCCACCATATTTAGTCCCACCCGAGCCACGTAGACCATTACTACTCTACCTTGCAGTATTAGATGGAACGTTCAGATGCGTTCTGGGTCAGCACGACGAGGCAGGAAGAAAGGAACAGGATATCTATTATCTGAGAAAGAAGTTCACTCCATACCAGGCACGGTATTCTCTACTGTAGCGTACCTTTTGTGCTCTAACCTGGATAGCCCAAAAGGTGAGGCACTACTTCTGTGCCTACACGACATATTTCATATCAAGGATGGATCCCTTGAAGTACATCTTTCAGAAGCCCATGCCCACTGGCAAGCTGGCCAAGTGGCAAATTCTGCTAAGTGAGTTCGACATCGTGTATGTGACTCAGAAAGTAGTCAAGGGACAACCATTCGCATATAATCTTTCCAAGAACCATGTGGGAGGAGAACACAAATCTCTGAAAACATATTTTCCCAATGAAGAAGTATTATTCATAGTAGAAGACATTGCTAAATCCTATGACAGCTGGAGAATGTTCTTCGACGGAGAAGCCAATTTTAAAGGGGTCCGTATTGGAGCAGTCTTGGTGTCGGAAACTGGCCAACATTATCCGATATCTGCTAAACTTAGATTCCCCTGCACAAACAATATGACAGTGTATGAAGCCTACATCCTAGGGCTCAACATGGCCATTGACATGAATATTCAAGAGTTGCTAGTAATTGGTAATTCAGACCTGCTAATACACCAAGTACAAGGAGGATGGGCTACCAAGAATTCCAAGATACTGTCGTATCTGCACCACGTGCAGGAATTGAGAAAGGGGTTCACAAAGACAGAATTTCGACACGTCCCCAGAATTCAGAACGAGTTTGCCGATGCACTGGCCACTCTATCATCTATGATACAGCATCCAGATAAGAACTTCATTGATCCTATTCTAGTAAGGATCCATAGCCAGCCGACATATTTTGCCCACATTGAAGAACAAACTGACGGAAGACCATGGTTCGATGATATCAAGGAATATCTGTCAAAGGGAGAGTACCCAGATCTTGCAAATCACACTCAGAAACGCAAGCTTCGGAGATTGTCCAACAGTTTCTTTCACAGCGGAGGCACCCTATACAGGGGAACTCCCGGTCTGGGATTATTGAGATGTATCGATGCAAAGGAAGCCTCCAGCTACTCGAAGAGATACATGCCGGGACTTGCGGCCCACATATGAATGGCTTTGTCTTGGACAAGAAGATACTCAGAGCTGGTTATTTCTAGATTACCATGGAAACAGACTGCATCCAGTATGTTCGGAAATGCTACCGATGTCAGGTACATGCCTATATGATTAAGGTACCCCTAAACGAGCTCAATGCAACAAGCTCACCATTACCATTTGCCACCTGGGGAATGGACGTCATTGGACCGATCTAGCCTACCGCCTTAAATGGACACAAGATCATCTTGTAGCAATTGATTATTTCACTAAATGAGTCAAAGCATCATCTTACAAAGCAGTACCTAAGAAAGTCGTGGCAGACTTTGTCCGCGACCATATTGTTTGTCAGTTCGGAGTTCCAGAATCGATCATCACCGATAACAACTCCAATCTCAACAGTGACCTGATGAAAGCTATGTGTGAGACTTTCAAAATCAAGAACAAGAATTCCACAACCTATAGACCTTAGATGAATGTAGTTGTAGAAGTCGCTAACAAGAATATCAAGAAGATATTGAAAAAGATGATAGAAAAGCACAAGCAGCGGCACGAGAAGTTATCATTTGCCTTATTATGATACCGCACCATAGTCCGTATGTCAACAGGACAAACTCCTTACGTGCTTGTTTATGGCACGGAAGCCGTTATTCCCGCCGAAGTAGAAATTCCGTCTTTGAGAATCATACAAGAGGCTGAACTCAGTGATGCATAATGGATATGAAGTCGCTATGAACAACTGGCTCTCATTGAATGGGAAAGAACGAATGCAGTATGTCACGGACTATTTTATTAGAACAGAATGACCATAGCCTTCAACAAAAGAGTCAAACCAAGACAATTCACACCAGGGGAACTGGTGTTAAAGAAGATCTTTCCACATCAAGATGAAGCCAAAGGGAAATTCTCTCCCAACTAGAAAAGTCCATACATGGTTCACCGAGTATTGATAGGAGGAGCTCTTATACTTGCAGAAATGGACGGAGAAGTCTTGCCAAACCCAATCAATTCAGATGAAGTCAAACGATACTATGTGTAATTCTTTATGCTATTTCTCAAATGATTTAAACTGAAGTACGCCCGGCCTGATTACATTTAAGAGGGGATACATAGGTATCCCTATGGGTTCGGTCACAATTCAATAAGAATCTCATTCCCCCCCACACACAATTAGAAACTAGGACAGAATTTCGAGGAGGACCCTCAAAATTCTGATGCAAGTTCAACCGACCGCAGCATGTGCAACAGTCAGAAATGTCAACCCATTAAGCCGGGGCAGGATTTTGAGGAGGACCCTGAAAATTTTGTAGCATGAGAGGTTGCAATGTCTTGAACCGTGTCACAGTTGCCGGTTCATCTAAATTTCTCGAAATATATTTCATATTATGTCTTTACAAGTCATGCATGCTTATTTTCAAAATATAGCTCTGTTTAGCAAATGCTACCCCGATGATTTAAACATGATCACCAGACTTATCAGAACGAGTCAAATAAAGCTAGCGGGGATACGAACGAACCTTCCCCGTCTACAGAGATTTTTCTTTGGATGCCGGAACAAAGAACAAACATGCTCAAAATCACAATCCTCAGAACCATCGCACTTGCCAACATTTGCTATCAGCACGAACAAACAATGATTTGTAGTCACAATTCTCACAACAATCACAATATCAAAGCCTGCTGCCAGCTAACAAATTCTACTGCCATTCTGCATAAGGCTAAGTTCTGCCTTCATTTTGCATAAGGCTAATATCTGCCTTCCATCTTGCATAAGGCTAAGCTCTGCCTTCATCTTGCATGGGACTAAGCTCTGTCCCGCATGTTGCATGAGGATAAGCTCTACCTCCATTTTCATAATGCTAATCTATGACTTCCATCTTCATAAAGTTAATCTCTGCCTTCATTCTGCATAAGGCTAGTCTCTTCCTTCCACATCTTGCATGGGACTAAGCTTTGTCCCGTATTTTGCATGAGGCTAATTTCTGCCTCTATCTGCATAAGGCTAACCACTGCCCTCCTCTCTTCATGAGGTTAAGCTCTACCTCCATCTGCATAAGGCTAACCGCTGCCTTCCTATCTGCGTGAGGTTAAGCTCTACCTCCATTTGCATAAGGCTAATATCTGCCTTCCATCTTGCATAAGGCTAAGCTCTGCCTTAGTCTTGCATGGGACTAAGCTCTATCCCACATGTTGCATGAGATTAAGCTCTACCTCCATTTGCATAAGGCTAATCTCTGCCTTCCATCTTGCATAAGGCTAATCTCTTCCTTCATTCTGCATAAGTCTAATCTCTGCCTTCCACATCTTTCATGGGACTAAGCTCTATCCCGCATTTTGCATGAGGCTAATATCTGCCTCCATCTGCATAAGGCTAACCGCTGCCTTCCTATCTGTATGAGGTTAAGCTCTACCTCCATCTGCATAAGTCTAACCGCTACCTTCCTATATGCATGAGGTTAATCTCTACCTCCATTTGCATAAGGCTAATCTCTTCCTTCCATCCTGCGTAACGCTAATCTCTGCCTTCCACATCTCTGTATGAGACTAAGCTCTCTGACTCCATTTTTCATGAGGCTAAGCTCTGCCTCCAATTTTCTTTTCACCGAGACTGAGCGCTGTCTTTCAAGCATTATTTACTTCGCTTCTCTTTCGGGCTAAGTTCTGCCCTCCATTTCCCACGACTAAGCTCTGCCTTGTGGAAGTCATATTACTGCATTTCATGGGCTGAAATATCGTCAACCTGTCCAAAGGCGTCATAGTCTAACGACACCATCCTCATAGCAAGAAAACACCATGTTCATATCATTATTCAAAGGCGTCATAGTTCAGAGGCACCATCTTAATGGCCCGAGAACATCATTTCATGGCCTGCGAATCTCTCATCAAACAAGTCATGGCCCAGGAAATCATGGTTTGAGGACGTTATCCCTAACCGTCCTATGACAACTTTCATAGTCCACCGGGAATCTGCATGATGTTTAAATTTATGCACAATATACACTTGAGATATTCTTCTTTGCAGGTAACACGACAAGCAACAGCTATCCCAGCAAGAGCGATCCCGCTCCAGTTCTCCCAGCCATATCAAACCTAATATCTCCAGTAAACGGTTCATTCATACAGCCATAGATATTGCGTCCGTTCTTGTGATGACTTCATCGGTATACTTCATCGATGAATCTGGAACTACATACGGCCTGATTTTTTTAAAAGCAACTCAGAAATTAGGGTGTGGCCCTAAATCTCTCTAACCGTTTCGCTCGGTCAAAATTGGCCATGATATCTTTACCCGACAACTCTTTCATCATTTCCGGGTAAAGAGGGGCAGCTGTTGATACCCAATTTTTCCCAAAAATATTTTTAAAATTTCATATATACCTTCAAAATCATGCATTAATAGAAATTGGTATTTTTCCATAACTTTCGTATATTTTATTAATTTATCCAACATTTTATTTCCAATAAATAATTACAAAATTGCATCACAAATGATTTCAAAAGCATTTCTTGATTTTAGTTATTGTTTATGGTCCTATTAAGACCAAATTATTTCACAATTAGCCAAATTCGCACATTTTGGCTATAATCGCAATAACTTTGCAATCATTTTTTATGCATGAAATTAATTTTTATGATTATTAGCTATCTTTATGAATTATTTTAAGTAATTTAATTAAGTATTTAACAAGTAGCCATTTTTCATTTTCATTCTAGCCGAAATTAAAACCAGACCCACATGATTAAATCAAGCCCAAGTACCCCAGGCTCAATCCACTATCCTACCTGACCCAATTCCCACTTAATCTGGATAGTTGATCATTTTGGATCAACAAACCAGATTCATTCTTACCTAAATTAACCTAAGAGACTACCCCCCCCCCCAAACCCTCATTCTATCATTCTCTCATTTTCTCTCCGCCATCATCTCCTCTCATCTCTTTCAAGCTCTCTCTACTAAACCCTGCTCATACTCGTCGGCTGTTGGCTTGCCGGTAACGATGGTAGTTCCACCACCACCCCTAGCCTCTAGGGCTCCCTCACATGCTGGATCCTTGCCACCCTGAGGTCCTCAAGGGGACCAGAGTCCGTTCAACTCACACCCATGGCCTTTTCATACCGTTCTCAGGACACCCTTGTCCTGGCCGGGTAAGATCTTTCTATCTCCGATTAAAAAAACCCTATGGTTTCTAAGCATGATTTTTTCTACGTCTGTGTTATGTCACTCCGAAACACTAATTTTAGTTCTTGAATTCTTAGATCTGTAACAGATCTAAGAGCCTTTTGAGTTTACTGTTTCCGTAAAGATCTTTCTGATTTCTCAAAAATGCTTTTTTGTCTTCAAACTAGGGTTTCATAAACAACAACAACAACAACAACAACAAACCCAGTTTGATCCGAACATGTGGGGTCTGGTGAGGGTAGTCTGTACGCAGACCTTACCCCTACCTAATACAGGTAGAGAGGCTGCTTCCAATAGACCCTCGGCTAAGGAAAGGCAAGACGAAAAAGAGGGAAGCAAGGAAGGAGGGATGGGATAAAAAAAGACAGATAAAGGATAAATAGTATCAAATATACAATACCTGAGGCGACCTAAACCACGTAACGTAATAGAAACCTACGAATATGAAGGGAAATGCATGCTACTAAGCCTATATGTGAACACTATAAACTACCTACTAACCTTCTACCTTAATCCTCGACCTCCACACCCTCCTATCAATTGTCATGTCCTCAGTGAGTTGAAGGAGCGCCATGTCCTGCCTAATCACTTCTCCCCAGTACTTCCTAGGAATACCACGACCCCTTCTCAAACCCTCTATGGCCAACCTCTCACACCTCCCGACAGGGGCACCAATGCTTCTTCTCATAACATGTCTGAACCATCTCAGCCGCGACTCCGGCATCTTGTCCTCCACGGAGGCTACTCCCACTCTGTCCCGGATAACATCATTCTTAATAACATCTCTCCTGCTACACCTACACATCCATCTTAACATCATCATCTCTACTACTCTCATCTTCTGCATGTGGGATTTCTTGGCTGGCCAACACTCAGCCCCATACATCATAGTGGGTCGAACCACCACTCGACAAGACGTACCCTTAAGTATTAACGGCACATTCCTATCACATAAAACACAGAAATCAAGCCTCCATTTTATCCACCTCGCTCTGATGCGATGTGTGACATCTTCGTCAATCTCCCCGTTACCATGGATAATAGACCCAAGATACTTGAAACTCGCTCTCTTGGGGATAAATTGATCATGAAGATTAACCTCTATGTCTCCATCATGGGTCTCAGTTTGAAACCTTTAGACTCCAAGGTCTGTCTCAAAACCTTCAAACTCGCGTTAACTCCGCTACGCGTCTCATCAATAAACAATATATAATCGACAAATAGCATATACCAAGGCACCTCCCCTTGGATGTGATGCGATTTCCTCAATCAACACTATAACTTTTCCTTCTGATTTTAAGTATTATCCTATGATTCTTGCTATGTTTCAAATGTCATATATGTTTTTCCCTTTATCTGATTTATTATGTTAAAAGCCCTATTTTTTTGTCTTAATCTTGGGTTCTAAGTCTGTCTTTGATAATACGTTCATTTAATCTGTGTGTGTGCTTGTCTCTCATGAACACTCTGAGTTTCTGTGATTTTACCCTGTTATGTTCAGTATGGTTTCTGAGTTTTTCTTCTTCCACTTATATTATGTTTATTATATTAACTCCTCTAATTAGTTCTATCTTTTCTAGTTGAATCCCTGATTCTAGGTGATTCTTACTTTACTATATTTCTGATTTTACTTCCTCTTGCCTATTATATGTTTATATGTTTGTTCATAGATATTTGCATTAGTTCTCTCCTTAATCAATACTGCTCCTATTTGAATCCCTAATTTCTTGTAATTAATTCCATTCACTAATCTCTTATGATAATTGATAAGCTCAAATTACATTTTAAAATAGTGTAAAGCTGTCGAAGTCAAATATAATTACCCAGCAAGGTTGAGGTTGAATCCCACAGGGAATAGGTGTGAAAATATTACTTTGATAGTGTAATTATTAACTCAAATCATAATTCCATTCCATTAGTGAACGGGAATATGGGGGTTTGTTATGTAATAATCTAGTAAATGTAGTGGCAATGAGAATTAATTAAAGTTGTAATTAATCTGATTAAGTTTACCAAGATTGTGTCCCCTTTAATGAAGTGTAATGCGAATGGGTATTAATATGATATATTTCTAATGGGAAGTTCTTGATATGCAATTGATTTCTAAATGACTACCCAATATTTTCAAATAATAGGGTAGTCTTTCCTCTTTATAATTTTCCCAAATATAAAAGAGTTGCAATAAAATCAAATCACTTACTGCCAAATAAAACCAACTTATTCCTAAGTGATTCTATTAAAAAGTGTTTAAAGCCTTGAGTCTTTGATATTTACTCTTACTAATTCTAACCCACTTCTCCAAGCTAAGAAAGAATTTATGGCATAAGTTAATGTTTACAACCACTAACAATAAATATAAATGAAGAGTAAATAAATATCAACAACCCATTATGCATATATACAATGTTAAATACCCAAATACATAACACCCATTTAGGGTCCACAACCTTAGTATTTAAGGCTAGTTACACATAATAAATGACAAAAAGCTAAGAGTAATAAGTGTTATGTATGCTTACAAAACCAAGGATTTCTTGCCCTAATGCTTCCAAAAAGGAGGAGAATATTTAATAGGGTAATGTTTCTCTAAAACTAGACAAGAATGACCCATAAAACCCAAATAAATCTATTTATAGTGGGCTAAAAATCGGGGTAAAAAATGGAAAAAAATACCCCTTCAGGTCAACTATGCGATCGCATTCTCAGGTAGTTACCGTATTGTTGATCTGCGGTTCGCATTGTTGATCTGCGGTTTGCATTGTTGATATGCGACCACGGATTTGCATCGCATTCTTGAGGCAGCTTCATGCACCAGGGATTCTGCGGTTAACTCTGCGGCTCGCATGTGAGTTATGCGGTCGCATAATCGACCGCATCCTTGCTCTTGAAATTGGCCTATCTTTCTGTTGAGGTCTGCGATCCCTGGGTGCATTATGCAATTCGCATGTTAGTTCTGCGACGTCCTCTTGTCAAATATGCGATCGCATAGTGTTAATTTCCTCACTTTTTATCTCCTTTGATCTATTTTCCATGTTCTTGAGTGTTTAAGCCTCATGCACTGCAAACCATCAAAATTCTATAAGTATAAAAGGTAAATGCTCTTAAAACAAGCTATAATCTAAGCAGTTTGGTATTAAATGTGCCTAAATTCTCTGGCACATCAACACCCGCAACTCAAACTCTTTCTTGTCCTCAAGCAACTAAAATGACTTTATCTTAACTTAAACATTAACTACAAGACCGGAAACAACTATGACCACAGACAGTGTTAAGTGTCAGTACTACAAGCATGCATTTCATCCAATTACCTGTTATGAACAGTTACTACTATTTACAAAGAAAATATTCAACTTGTGAACTTTGAGCCTCGAGCTATTTGATAAAATGTTACTCTCAGCTGAGTGTACTTGCACCCGACTTCAAGAACTCAACTGCTATTACACTCCACAGTACATGTACCCTCACCACAAAGAAAGAAAGTCTCAACTCACAATATTTACGATGACAACAACAAGGGACATATTTACACAAACACTCACACTCACACATAATTTAAAGTGTTACAACACATCATACCATATGCTTGCCTTTATTTTAATTCGTCGCCATTTTAAGAACATTCGGTTGGAGATCCCATAAGGACTTTCTGGCTTGTAATGTAGGCTTATGGAAGGGCTAGATAATCATTTGGGTACAAGTGACTACACCCTCCTTGAACACTACTCACATCTTTCTCTTTCAGTGCCTTTGTTTCTTTTAAAATCTCATAGCCTCATTGGTGTTTAGCTACCAATCGTAGAACTACCTCACTAAATTTCTTCAAAGGTTCCATATATATATATATATATATATTTTTTTTTTTTTTTTATTTTTTTATTTTTAAAATTTTTTTTTACATACATTTGTATCTCTCTTTGTTTTTGGAGCTTGAACAATTTTCATTTTAATATTTTGAGGTATATGCTCTACACTCAATATACAACCTAGCCAATCTCTAATCCTTTCACCAAACCCCAAAATTAGGCTTTTTGCCTCATTTTAAATATTCAAGGAGGGACGGGTTCAAAAGAGGGGATTGCTTTTCAAAACGGGGAAGGCTTGTAATGAGGTGTCCAACAAAAAGGCTAAATGCTCAAATGGGAAACTAGTGGTATTCATGCAAACATTTGGTAGCTTGAAAGTTCACTGGGTTTCTCAATATCACAAAGAATTCCTAAGGTCATTTCTCCAACCCAATGTACTTATTATTAGCATCGAAAAACCAACTGGCCAAGTTCTAGCTGACAGAAGTAACCACAAGAATTATTGATACATACATCTAATCACACACGGCACATGACTGTTTAGTTCAACATCGTTTTAGCTCAAGATTCAGGGCTTGCCGACTCAAATCTTCCATTATTTAAATGTATAATTATAAGTACACATAGAGTCAAAAGGCGAGCCTCGAGTTCACAGAGTTGATTTTATTTATTTTTTTTATTGGAAGGGTATGGATTATTTACAAATATACATGCTTGAGACCAGACACTTACACTAAACCGGTCAATACGTTTCGTCCTAGTGCCATGGTTCTACTATTCCACCCTTGGAAAAGAACCCAGCGAAGAAAAACCAAAGGGAATTCATTACTAAAAACTAAGGAAAAAAATACTCGACATAAACTAGCAACTTGTTTTAGATTTTTTTTTTTAATTAAAAAATGCAAACAAGAGTTAGCGGTAATGAACACTGGTTTACTGACAACTTGGAGATAGTACATAAACAAAAACGAAAACAAACTCCATTCATACATAAAGAAAAATTAGAAGTACTATACTGTCCAAGTTGTCACAAAAATACGTACAACCGCCACCCCCCAAAAAAAGTATGCATTGTCCCCAATGTATAAGAAATGTAAAGACAGAGTTAGGGTCTCCCTGGGGCGCGCTGAGCGCTACGGGAGTCGGTGGTATGCTGGGTGTGGGAGGGGTCCGCAACTACCACATGGATTCAGCATGAGGAATAGCAGCTACTGGTGGTGGAGGAACTGCTGCAGGCTCATCGGCAATTGTGTCCTCCAGATAATGGTGAATAGAAAGCTGAATGAGCGCATCCTCTGTCGGCTCTGCAACTGTAGTAATGGCAACCCATTTTCCCGTCTCCTGAGGACCCTGCTCCTCATCAAAATAAGAGGACTCCTCCTCGGACAACTCGCCCTCGGACTCTAAAGAATGTTCATACTCTTCTCCAGAAGGAATAGCAACAGGTGCAGGAGGAGCTGAAGGCAGAGGAATAATCGGCGCGGCCTGGGCTGTCATCGGTGTGGAGAAATCAAGGACTAGCCCAGGCTCGAAGGTACCAACTCCTTGCTCCCCTTCCTTGGACAGGAGGGATGAGAAGCCAAACTCCAGATGCTGCAGTCCGTGGACCTCCTTCTTCAAAGTGGAAACATCGGTCCGGATCTCTGGAAAGTGCCTAACCTCACCTCTCTCAACCTTTTCAATGCATGCCTCAAGTCCTTGAAGGCGACCCTCAAGGGAAGTTACTGAAGATTGAATAGGGGTGAGGGCCTATCAGATCAAAGTAGGAAGTTCTCTCAGGAGCTTGTCTACCTTAGCATTGGTATGCTGAGCTAGGAGACCAAGCTAGGAGAGGACGGACAGTGGAATGGCTGAGGGGGTACCAGCACGGGCAGTAGGCTGTGAGGTAGTGGTGGATGGCTCTGCTGTACAAGTCTAGGGCTCTGAGGGTGTTGCCAAAGGCTGAGACTCCGAGGGCTCTACCTCTGTAGGGGTAGGCATTGGGATAACTGGAGGAGCAGCTGCTGCCCTTGGCCCTGCATCACTGATGCGGGTGATGTCGATTTCCTTGTCAATCTTTGATGCCTTGTCACATGTAGGTATAAGAGGGACCTCAGCAGCTCGACACAATGCAGTGATGAGGCAGGGGAAAGGAAATGAAGTCTTCTTCTTCCAAGCTCTGATCCCAATCTGTTGAAAAATAATGTCGGTCAAATCAACATTAATCCCTGACATAATGCAAGCAATGAGAATGGCCTTCTCAATGCTTATATCTATTTCGTTTCTGGTGGGAATCAGACGGGAGGCGACAAAAGCAAGTCAGAATCTTCCTTTTCTCGAAAGATTTTCTTTCTAAATCTTGTGGTTGGGAGTAATCCAGGCCGGAGTCCCTTTTGCAATCACAGAGGTGACCCAAGCATGCTCTCTATCTTTGTTGGCCAGTTTGGCCTCGTATTTTGCCGTGCTTGGGCGCGACGTTGAAAAATACCGAGCATGGATGGCGGCCTGGTGACAACCCACTTCCACCCCCTGATTAACACTGCCTCACTGAAAATTTTGTTCCTCTTGTGATAGGCATTTCTAGAAGAAGCATAAGAGGCATAGAATTCTCTCACCATGGTGTCGTTGGATTCCCCGAGGGGCTCAGTAAAGAATTCCCATTTTCTAGTTCTGATGTTCTGTAGAATATGAGGGTATTTCTCTTGCAGGCCGTTGAGACTTAGCCTTTTCTCGGGTAAGATCTTTATTTTGGTCAGACCCTCCCTGTACAACTCCCTAGATAGGGGCAGTGGAAAACGTAGCTGATAATCGTCCCCCTATTTCCTCCATACCTCAGCTTCAAAGTTTACCTCTGGTTCACTATCCCCCTCATCAGACTGGGAGGGGCTTTCAACAATGTCCGATGGAGGTGCTTGACGTGCATGCTTGGGTGGAGGTGCCTGTCTGCTTGTGGATGCTCTCTTAGATATTGTATGCTTATGAGGCATTGCTGCAAAGAGAAACTACGTGTGAGTGGACGGGCGGACAAAATAAAAACAAATTACGAAAAGATGAACACAGAGGACATAAATTTTTACTTATGCGACGAGGTATGCGATCGCATTACCACAATGCGGATCGCAAACCTGTTGCATAAGCAAACATATTTAAACAAAGAGAACTAATGCGATGGCATATGCAATCGCATAACCACTATGCGATTTGCATATGCATCACAGAAGTGGATGGGGAAAATGGAAATAAATATGCGATCGCATAACTCACCCCAAAGGTGATTATGCGATCGCAGACAGGTCGCAAGCTGAGAGGTGAGCTGGGGAAGCATACTGTGGAAGGGTGCGACGCACTTGCAAACCGCATTTCGACTATGTGATCCTAAAAGCGTCACATAAGTATTCATTTCCAATGGGCCTAGGGCTGTATTTGTGACATAAATGTGGTCCGCATTTTAGATATTCTACCCCCAGATCATTCAATTACATCAGTCTAGCCCTAACTATGGAAGATTTGCAAGATTTTCAACCTCCCAGGCCTAATTATCAGTCAAAATTTCTACCCTTCCCCCTCCCCTTTACAATTTCACCACAGCACAACAGAGAAACAGACATGACAACATACATAATTCATGAATCAAAACAAAATAAAACAAAAAGGGAGATTGGATAAGAGGGGCGAGAAGGACATACCAGATTATTTGATGTAGGTATTGAAGATGTAATTTCCACTCAACCATTGCAATTTAGGTTCTTTGCTTTTTCGTTTCATATTTGCCCGTTCTGGGTCTTTTCCTTTTCGTTGTTTTTTTTTTTTTTGTGTTTAAGTATGACGAAGTGTGAGAGAGAAAAGCGAGGACTTACCTGGGGGCGAAATGTGATGGGGGAGGGATTGCAAAATGGAATGTGCGATCGCGTCTTCAGCATGCGGTGTAATATTCAATGGCTTACCAAGTTCGAGATGATGTGCACGTATGCGATCGCATAAAGGAAATGTGTTTCGCATAGTGCACCTTGATCTCGCATTTTCATCATGAACATTTTCCAAGCAACTGTTGATGTCTGCGACCATAATGCGAAATACAGACGTGAATTGCAATCGCATATGCATCGCAGACTGGCCAATTTTTTTTCTTCCTTGACTCACGCACACGTTAAATTGCTCCAAAACAACATTTATTAAAAAAAATGAAGATGAAAAAGAGATAAAACATAAAATGTTACCACACATGGGTTGATTCCCATGAAGTGCTTGATTTAACGTCGCGGCACGACAAAGTTGGTATTCCCTTGGAGTCATTCATCAGTGGCACAAGGACCATCCTTCAGAGTTAATTTCTCTACCACATGCCTCTCACCATCGGTACCCAAGTAGTGTTTGATGTGTTTGCCATTTACCTTGAACGTACGAAGTCCGTCCTCAGTTGCTAGTTCGACAGCAGCAAAAGGAGACACATTCACCACTTTGAAAGGGCCAGACCATTTGGATTTGAGTTTGCCTAGGAAGGGTTTGAGTCGGGAATTGAATAGTAACACCAAGTCACCAATTTGGAACTCCCATTTCAGGATCTTCTTGTCATGGGAAACCTTCATTCTCTCTTTATACATAGCTGCTCTCTCATAAGCATGGAAACGGAATTCCTCCATTTCATTGAGTTGATTGAGCCTCAAATTTGCAGCTTCATTCCAGTCCAAGTTCAATTTCTTGAGTGCCCCCATGGCTTTGTGCTCAAGCTCCACGGGTAAATGACATGCTTTTTTGAACACTAGCCTGTACGGAGAGGTACCTATAGGAGTTTTGTATGCGGTCCGGTAGGCCCATAATGCATCATCCAACTTCCTTGACCAGTCGGTCCGGTTTGTATAACTATTTTTGCTAGGATGTTCTTTATCTCCCTGTTGGAGACTTCAACTTGGCCACTCGAATGTGGATGATAAGGCGTCGCCACCTTGTGCTTTACACCATACTTCTCATATAGGCCATTGAAAGCCCTGTTGCAAAAACGGGAACCACCGTCATTGAGAATTTCTCTAGGAGTGCCGAACCGTGTGAATATGTTTCTTTTCAAGAATGCGGTTACACTCCTAGCTTCATTGTTTGGAAAGGAAACGGCTTCAATCCACTTGGACACATAGTCCACGTATACAAGAATGTATTTCATCCCATAAGAACATACAAACGGCCCCATAAAATTGATGCCCCATACGTCAAAAATTTCAACCTCCAACACAAAGTTCATTGGCATTTCATGCCTCTTGGAGATTGAACCTTGTCGTTGGCATTGGTCACAAGCTTTGACCATTTGATTTGCATCATGATAGAGAGTTGGCAAATAGTATCCACATTCAAGCACTTTCGCCGCCGTCCAGTTCCCTCCATGATGACCCCCCGCAGGTGAGTCATGACATGCTTTTAGAATAGCGATCACTTCTTCTTCTAGGACATCTTCTAATAATGTTGTCCGCACAGATGCAGAACATAAATGGTTCCTCCCAATATTATTGACCGTAGTCCCTCAAAAATTTCTTCTTCTGGTATGACTCCAAGCCTTCAGGGATAAGCTCACTCACCAAATGCTAGAATATGCTCATCAGGGAAGGCATCATCAATATCTTAGTCATCTTTCGGGCACCCATTTTCTTCAATTCGAGAGAGATGGTCCGCAACTTGATTCTCAGTTCCTTTTCTGTCTTTGACCTCAAAGTCAAATTCTTGCAATAGAAGGACCCACCTGATTAACCTTGGCTTCGAATCTTTTTTCGCCATGAGATAGCGAAGAGCAGCATGATCTGTAAAGACTCTCACCTTGGATCCCAAACGATAAGCCCGAAATTTCTCAAAAGCATAGACAATAGCGAGAAGTTCTTGCTCTGTCAGTTCATTTGGGCACCGCTGAGAGTTTTTCTTGCATAGTAGATGGGATAAAGGACTTTGTTGTGCCTTTGACCCAAAATCGCTCCAATAGCTACACCACTACCGTCACACATAAGCTCGAATGGGAGAGACTAATCTGGTGTGACAATAACAGGGGCCGTGGTGAGATTTACCTTAAGATCCTCAAATGCTTTGAGGAATTCATCATTGAACAAGAACTTGTTGTCTTTTTCAAGGAATTAGCACATGGGTTTTGCAATTTTTTAAAAGTCCTTGATGAAGCGCCGCTAGAAGCCGGCATGACCAAGAAAGCTTCGGATGCCTTTCACCGAAGTTGGAGGAGGGAGTTTGGAGATGAACTCAACCTTCGCCCGATAGACCTCAATGCCTTTTTTTGAAATTTTCTGCCCCAATACAATCCCTACATCGACCTTGAAGTGACATTTTTCCCAATTGAGAACAAGATTGGTTTCTTCACACCATTTTAGCACTTGTCGGAGGTTGTCAAGGCAGTGCTAAAAAGAATCACCAATCACCGAGAAATCATCCATGAAGACTTACAATAAATCCTCCATCATATCAGAGAATATGGACATCATACATCGTTGAAATGTGGTCGGGTCATTGCACAACCCAAAAGGCATCTGACTAAAAGCAAAGATGTCGTACGGGCAAGTGAAAGTTGTTTTCTCTTGATCTTCCAAAGCTATGTTGATTTGGTTGTATCCGGAATATCCATCAAGGAAGCAATAGAATGATCTTCCCGCTAGTCGATAAAGCATTTGATCAATAAAAGGCATAGGTAAATGATCCTTGAAAGTAGCATTGTTAAACTTCCGGTAGTCCATGTACACTCTCCATCCGGTGACCGTCCGCGTAGGGATAAGTTCATTATTTTCGTTGTGGATCACCTTCATGCCTCCTTTCATTGGCACACATTGCACTGGACTGACGCACGGACTATCCGCAATGGGGTAGACAACCCCGGCGTCCAACCATTTGATTATCTCCTTCTTGACTACCTCTTGCATAGAAGGGTTTTAATCTTCTTTGATGCTCTACGCTTTGTTTGGTCCCGTCTTTCAGTTGGATTTTGTATTCACATATTCCGGAGGGAATTCCTCAGATGTCCACTATTTTCCATCCAATCGCTTGTCGGTGCTCCCGGAAGACATTTAGCAATACATCAACTTGCACATCATTCAACAACGAAGACACGATTACGGGTAAAGTATCCTTATAGCCAATAAATTTATACCTCAAGTGTGATGGGAGTGCTTTGAGCTCGAGGTGTGGTGGCTCCATGATTGAAAGCTTTGCGGGCGGTGTCATTCGATTTTCTAGGTCGAGGAAAGCTTCTTTGGTTCATATGTATAGGACCCACACCTTTCCAATGCATTGACTATCTCCGCATAACCCTTAATGTCAATGGTGCATGGGATAATAAAAGCTCCCGGGTCTCCCTTCTTCTCCACAGTTGATGTAGCAATTATTGAACTAACCCGGTGAGTCAAATTTACCACCTCATTCTTTGTTGTTCTCTTCTTTGTCATCAACTCTTTCAAGTACTTGGCGAACCCCGGTATTTCTTGGAAAGATTCCAAGAATGGAATATTCACCGACAATTGCTTCAAGATGTCATAGAATTTTTCAAACTTCCCATCATCCACTATTCTTGCAAGCCTTAGAGGAAATGGAGGGTTAGGCCTAGTAATTGGTGGAGGGGCTTTTGCGGTTTCCTTCGCCTTTTCCATGGCCTTTCCTTTTCATTATCTTTGAATCTCATACTCTAGGGGGGTTTCCTCAACCTCCACTACTACCGGCAACTCACTCTGTGCTTCCAATCCTTGATCAATGTTCTCAACATCAATCAATTTCTCACTCTCATCTTGAAGCACCT